>CAIGRB010165540.1:54229-66095 GCA_903798255.1 Fraxinus quadrangulata
AATCTATATATGATAAATGCACAACTTGTGCTTCACATTCACCAAGTCTTCACACCGAAGTTGCAGTTAAAGGCATTCTTAAAATACTCATAATTTTAAAATTAGTATGAGGTATTATAACATATTATAAATATAAAATACCTAACCAATGTTTTGAAATTTCATCGTGACATTGATTATATGCTATTTGACATTGTGAGCAATACACAGGGAGAAATCAAGGAGGATAAATATATTAAGATCTATTCTTTAAAATCTTCTTATTCTATTAAACGATAATTATTTTATTTATCTTCGAAACAACTGCCAGTATTTTTTTTATTTTTTGAGCCAAGTATTATATTTGTACTATGAATTTTCTTAACCTGTCAATCTCAAGCAAACTTTGTCAATCTCAATCTCAAACAACTGCTAGGTACGGAATTTAGTAATTTTACTTCAGGGTTTATTATTTTTAAATTGAATTATTGGATCTTACTTTTGTAATCGTGGCTTCATCATTCTAAGGTTTTGTTTCAAGTTAGTCGCCTATTTCAAGTTAGATGCACAAGGGGAATGTGATGATTGATGGTAGTGTAGGAAGTTAAATCTAATGAGATTAGCTCAAATCTCTATAAATTGATCTATATTTTCATCTTTATTCGATGTGAGACTTTTATTCCTTAACATGTCCTCGTAAGATGGTGACTCATTTGAGTAGACCAATCTTGAAATTCGTATGCTTATTTTTTTGAGTTTTAATGGGATCGAATTGCTCGTTGAAACTTAATGAGCTCTGATACAATATTAATATTTGAGGTTTTATTTTATAAGGTCAACCTTCTTAAAAATAGTCTAAATGCTTATAAATTGGTCTATTAAATCAAGCAGTTCTTTTTCTTTGAATGCTTTAAATTTTTCGGGTATTGTAGGTTCACTTCGAGAACTTTGATGCGATTCATGCTGCTTTCTTCTTCTTGATGGAAATAATTGTAGACATAAAAAAATAAAATAACAAATAATGGGTTGGGTAGATTGAAATAATTAGCCCAATTAAATCTACTAAATTAAAACCTACTAAAACCCATGAAATTTTAAAAAAAGCCCAACCCATTACTTCAAAATCCACAATTATTCAATTATAATTATTATAATTGAATTAATTGAGTGGTAACCAAAATTGGTCACGAATTTTTCCCTATAAATAGGGTCAAAAGTTCAAAGAGAAAGAGGGAAAAGAAGGCGCAAGTGTAGAAGAAAATCACGTAGTGCTGAAGAAATCTCCCCAACTCCAAGTCCAACAAACACGCAGAAGATCAAAATCTTCTTCAAATCAAGCAAGTCCAAGAAAATCAAAGTCNTGCTGAAGAAATCTCCCCAACTCCAAGTCCAACAAACACGAAGAAGATCAAAATCTTCTTCAAATCAAGCAAGCCTAAAAAAATCAAAGTCTTCTTCGAATCAAGACCAAGTCCAAAGTTTTGGAGTGCAAATTCAAGTGTCGAACAAGTCAAGTTCTCGGCAAATCAAATTCTCCACAAATCTCGAAGTCTAGGATTCAAGCCACGTGGCCCCTCGTCTTCAAACATCCAGATCATTAATCACAGGATTTGCAATTTTGCAATTACAAGAAGATTCCCATCTTGTATTTATTTAAAGAATACAATTTGTAAAGATTTCTATATTTTAATACGCGAAATCCGTCTTACAATAATGTAACTCACAAGCTTACTTCTTTTGCTACTACTATCCCATCCATTCATGGCTAGATTGATTTTTAATGCAAGGAGTACATTTAGCAGTAAAAAGAGAGAGAAAATAAAATAAGTATTCTTTAACTTTTGTGTTCATGGCGGTGGCTTTTATATTGTTGCCTTAGTTTGTTAAAGTCTTGCCACATTGTTTTGTTTGGTTACATTGGTAGCTCTAAATTTCAATTTTTCAATTAATTACTATATTTCATATGCTACACTACATTATCACTCTAATCAGAACTCATATACGCTTGATTTCCATGCTTATTCCGAAGCAAATATCTTCAGTTGATGATATATAAATATAAATTGAGAAAATAAATTGATAGATGTGATAAATTTATAGAATAGTAATAAAAACAATAAGAAGGAAAAATTAGGTCCATTGCCCTTGAAAAGAAAATATTAGATTAGTACCCTTAAAAATAATTAGAACTACAAATTCCTGTATTAATTACGCCAAAATTAATTTTCACTTTTTTAAGATTGTCACTTTCTTGAGTTTTGTCAATCACTTTTTTAAGTTCTAGTTGCTTTTTTAGCTAAAAGGTGACACTTACGTTTTAACAAAGGTTGTTGCTTGTACATTTTATTGGGACAATAATTTCAATCATTTTAACGGCATTATGGACGGATCAATGATTTGGATCACATCTACAATTAAATATAAAGGATCACCAGGAATTCTTGAATTTGATGTTTGGATTCCATCTTCTGTTATTTACCTCCTTTTGCAGTTAGTTTTCCACATCTAATTATGCATTGATAGTTGGCATTTATACTTCCCTAGAAAATGTCCAAAAATCCTACAAGGCTTATACAAGAGGAAGTTACCTTGATGCAGTTGAATTATAAATGACTACAGCATTCGGTTGGGTTTTGTTTGGGAGGGCGACCAATAGATAATGGAGCGAGTGCTAAGGCACCTTTTTTTTCTTTTCTTTTTTTTCCTTTTCTTATTTTCCAACACTGGGCAGCTGCCCCGTCCATATAATTAGGCAGGTGCCTAGTTATAATCACATAATCACTTTGAAAATTTGCAATTTAGTCCTCATCTTCATTCCTTCCTTCCTCATTTTTTTGTCTTTCATCTTCAAATTACTTCTATTTTGGTCCTTCAACTTCTTCTCATGTAGATATTAGTCCCCAAACCTTCCATCCAATCATCAATTAATCCTTCTTTCTTTTCGAGTTGCTTACGAACGGATCCAAAAATGAAACAAAAGAAAATTAACCCAAGTTATGTAAAAATCAATACTTCAACGCTATAAAAGTTTAGTGTGGCCTAGATAATGCACAAATTGCACTTATCAAACACCGCCAAACTAAAATGTTTATTCGTCCTCAAACAAAACAAAACAAAACTCAGGCTTAAACCTTATTACTTCCCAAAATAAATCACAAATAATAGACTCAACATTGAACTGCTTGCTTAGGTCTAAATTTAAACAACACATTAGAAAGATCCGAACAACATCAAAAATAAATTTTTACTTATCATATGCTCAACTTAGTATGTGTGTGTGTGTAGCCAACATTGAACTCACACCCATAATAGAAAATAACCAATCAAGTGTTGTTGATTCACTCATAATTCTAATCCTTTTGTGGTAAGTTTTTCCTTATACCTCTCGTGCAAAATCACTTCTCATGCTTTTCTATCCAATCCCGAGGTATATCTAGTCTTAAGAATTATTATAACACATTTTACCACACAAAGTGAGTAGAATTAGATACTTGTAAACCTAGAAGACAGTAAGTATTTCTAGAAAATACACCGTTCGTTTCTAAAGGCTACGAAGAGGAGTATAAGATGTATCACATTTTCTTTTGATATGGGATCCGAATTTTAAAATTGGTAATTGCCCGTTCTAGACTCCTTAACCCAAACTCCTTCAACTAAAGATCTGATCCAATAACTCCAAATCATAAAACTTCTATGAACACAATTACTGACTTTATCCACCCCAAACTACTTTTTAGCAGTAGGTCAACACATCAACAATTAAATCCACATAATCAAGTCATGCTCCAACATAAGTGATAAGTCAATACGGTTATGTGCTCAAGTAAATAATTCTAACATGAATAAGTACTCAAGTAAAAACATAAGTTATGATGTTGTTCAGTTCTGGCTAAAGTTGTACTCAATTCAAATAAATATTACCATGGGTGACAAGTCGTTCAATGCTAAACTAGACATTATTTTTGGTTTTTTCAAAAAATATTTATTAAACATTTACACAGTTCTGCAGTTGAAAATAAATATATATTCAAAGTATCATAATACTTACAACCCCCAAACAAAAATATTACATTGTCCCCAATGTAAGAGCAAAAATAATTTAAATAAAGGAGCAAGGATCAGAAATTCCCCAAGGATAGATATAGATAGGTAGAAGGATCAAGCTGGTCCGATCGGTAGACGTCATGACAACCGCCACTTTGTCTTGTAGCTAGGGTTTAATTTTATGTTCCAAGAATTTATAATAAATATTAGTCATAGTATATAAGGTTTAAATATTTACAATGAATTCACACCAAAAGAATTTTAATCTTCTAACTTTCAAAAAAAACTATGTAACATAGCGTGTATCCTGCAAAAATCCTATAGCTAGGAAAAAGTAAGTATTTCAAATTGGTTTAAAGATTGAAATCTATGTGCAACCTTAAGATTGCATATCACATCAATGTAAGCTCAATATGATGTTAGGATGTTGACAATGAGCCTAAGTAAAATGAACTCAATTAGTAAGTGTGCCTAAGTTACTATTGCAAGTCTTAAAATGCTACCTAAAATGTATTAAAAACTATTTAAATGCATGAGTTCCTAAATATGGCCCTAAAATACTAATGCAATATCCAAAACTATATTCAATGTAATTAACAATAAAAATAAAAGATAAGGGTTAGGAAAATAGGCTGCCTCCCATTAAGCGTTTAATTTAAAGTCTTTAGCTAGACTTTAGCCGAGCATTAATCATAGCACTTTGAATATGGCTTTGGAGGTCCAACTTAGCTTGCTCAATTTGAATTTGTTCCGTATTGCAACTTTCCTCAAAATTTTAACCTTACCCTTCTCCAAGTAGTATAACTTTCCCTCATCACCAATTTCGAACTCCAATTTACACCTCAATCTCGTCATAAGGTTTAATTACAAACTCAATTTTGGAGTAAACTATAAAGCCGAGGGATTGCATGCTAATTACCTCTTCTTTCAATGGTACAAATTCCTTTTGGTCCGTTATCATTAATTTCTCGATCTTTTCATGCTCCTCTTCCTTAATTGAAACTTTCTCGAGTTCAATGTCCATATCCAAAACTTTTGGCAAACAATCAATGACATTTTCATGGTAAGTCTCATCTTTCTATTGTATTTGTTGGAAGCCCGATGGACATGATTCTCTTAATTGATATTCATTAATAATCGGTGGAACAAATAATTTCACAGGAAAATCACCTACTTCAAATTTTGGTGAGAGAAATTATGCAGCAGATAAGTGACAAATGACAATTTCATCAAGTTAACAATCAGCTTTTATATCTCGTAGTCGTTGTCCTACAATGAAATCTCCCACTACATATCCCCCTTATCAATTTCTTGAACTACCAATTATTGTCGACTTATGATGAAGTCACATATGAACATTTTATTGAAATCAACCACAGACATATGTTATCCTGCTATTTTTGGTCTTTTTATATCCTAAAAAAGACGGAAAAAATAAAAGAAAAACAAACTAAAATGTAAAAAAATAAAAATACAAGAATACATTTAGAAATTCGAATTAGTGCTAAAATAAATCGAATCCAAACTAAAGTAACAATCCCAGGCAACAGCGCCAAAAATATTCATGAAAATATTTGTTTTGTTCGAAACACCGCAAGTGCACTATTTTTTAACTAGTAAAATGGATTTTGAGTCCAAGTATCATACCCGAAAAAATTGTATTGGTTCAAGCTCAAATGAACTTAAACCTAAACTATGAAAATTGGCTATTTGTCAATAACTAATTTGTCACAAATTATTCTAAAAAATGCAATACCTAGCTTAACAAAATTTGATGTAAAATTGTGATTTATGCAAGTTTGATAAAAATCTACAGATGAAAGACGCACTAGGATCCTGAATCCCATTGCATCAATACCCCCTTTAACTCCAAACATTTGAATTTGACAACATGATTTAATTAGGAAGATCAATATTCCCAAATTGTTTAATAATCTCTCTTGAGTAGAATTAAACATATTTTTACTATGACCCGACAATATTTTTATGACGGATGTGAACATATAAGAATGTATTAATGGATTTATGTAAAGTATAGCGGTATATTTCTATCTCCTTTCGGAATTTACGACAATTATGACTATTTCTAACTTAGTTTCAATCTCTCAAAAGTAAAACAAGTCACAAGATTCATACAATTAGTGATCAAGTAATTGTAGAGAAAATAAATCTCATCATAATTGTTCAAAACTAAAAATGTGCTTTAACATAAAAAATAAGATTCAAACGTCAAAGTTTCATAATACGAGGTTCATCGTGATCCTAGCACAAGATTACTTTAGCCTAACATATTGTGAAGAAGAAAAAAAAAGAAATAAAAATAGTTTCATCACTCGAAATTCTTGAATTTGATGTTTGGATTTCAATCATCCGTTCTTTGCCTCCTCTTGCAATCAATTCTCCACACCTAATTATGTATTGATAGTTGGTATTTATACTGCCCTAAAAAGTGTTCAAAAATCGTGCAAGATTGGCCCAAGAAGAAGTTTTTTTGTTGGAGTTGAATTCTAAACGAAAACATCATTTTGGCAGCGTTTGGTCTGGGTGGGTGCCCAGTGGACAATCAGGCGGCCGCCCAAGCACCCATGTTTTTTCCTATTTTTATTTTCCAACACCGGGCAGCTACTTGGTCTATATAATTGGGCGCCCAGTTATAATCACTTTCAAAATTTGCAAATTTAGTCATCTTCTTCATTCTTTCCTCAATTTTTGATCCTCCAACATCTAATTACTTCTATTTTGGTCCTTCAACTTCTTCTCGTGTGCACATTAGTCCCCAAATCTTCCATCCAATCATCAATTTATCATTCTTTCGTTTTCAATTGCTTACAACGGATCCAAAACTGAAACAAGAGAAAATTTACCCAAGTTAAGTAAAAATCAATACTTTGACGATATAACAGCTTAATAATTTGATATAGATAAGTGCAAATCATAAAACTTCAAAGAAAAGGTAGTTGAAGCAGCCTTTGATATTGTATGGGCTTGAGTTTTGCAACATTTCCTCTTATGATTTCGATTTTGCACGATTTGGATTTGGAAGATTTCGATATTCTGAAGCTCTCACCCTTTTTTCAATCGTTGTTTCATAGTATTTCTTACGTTTTGTATCTCTAACAAGAATATTAAGAAAAAGGTTCAAATCAAAGCATAATTAAAATTTGTCAAACTTAAATTTACATAAAAGTGAACGCAAATAAATTTAGTGTTGTTATAGGGAAACCTAAAAGTAACCTCATGTAATAGATAAAATGATCAAGAATATTTTTTACAACCATTTTAATGAGTTTTTTTTTTGGGAGAAACCGTGTTTTGAATTTTATTTTTTTTATTTTTTTATTTTTTTGAGAATGTGTGGTTAAAAAATAGAAAAATATTTTGAGTTTACGTGCAAAATATTTTATTGTGTGAATGTGTGGTTGAAAAAAAAATTTGAGAATAATGGTTGTCAAACATGAGCTAAGTATGTTAGTAAATAAGCTTAAGTTCAAAATACCTTTTTTACGAGTTTATACTGACTTGCAAATAATTTTTAAAGTTGTTATTTATACTCATAAAAATTAGTTGAGTAGGTTAGCAGATTTAAGTAATAAATACTAAAATAGTGACAAATTTTATGATAAAAAGATTTAACATTTTTTGTCTAATATTTGAATTTGCTCTTATGTATTTTGTTTGAAATATCTATCTTCTTTCATTGGAAGGACACTGTTGAGAATCGTGGAGGGCAAGTTAGTAAGGATCATTTATGATGTAGATCAATTAGAAGAGAAAATTTTAAACCAATTAAAAAAAGCAAAGGAATAATGAGAATGTACTAAAACGCGCATAACTTTCAGCTCGATTGTCGAATTTTCATCCATGACATTCTCAAACTTTCAGAGTCAAATTCCATTATTTAGGGGTCCGTTTTAGAGTTTTCTATTTTTGAGTTAGTTTAATGGTGCTTTTGTTATTTTTGCAGTTTTTTTTAGTTTTATTAAAATTTGTTTTACTATAATATAGTTGATCTGGATTTGTCTATAGAATCAGGGTTTTATTTAGACTAGATTTTTTGAGTCCGCCTATATAAGACTTTATTTATGGTACGAACATCAACACGTTTTTTGAGAGATAAATTATAAAGGGGGGATTTGCTTTTCTCTTGTTTTTAATTGAACTATCCAAAACATATAAAAAGATATTCGTTTTTTGTGGCGTTCAACCCTTCCAGCATTGGTTCTTGATTCAAAAAATTATTAGGTTAAACTTATAACTCTGATTTTAGTTTTGTTGGGATTCATATCAAATATTTTGTGTATTCTAAGGTACATCTTGCAGTGGGTTTCATATCAGTTGATATTAGAGTTTTAGCTCTAAAATCATATTACGAAAATTCTAGAAAAAGCAGCAAAGAAAATTCAAGAAAAAAGTTTTTAAAAAAAATCAGAAAAAATCAGAAGAAAAACTAGAAAAATTCAAGAAGAGTATGAGTTCATGTGCAGTGTCAGTGCTAAATGTGCCTTAAAGGATGAGATATGGAGAATGTACATTGATTGCAAGATAGTCAACAACATAACGGTAAAGATTCGAGCTTGAATCATTTTGAGAAGGGAGAGAATTATGAGAATCATGGAGGGCAAGCTAGTAAAAATCCCTTATGATGCAATCAATTAAAAGAGAAAATCCTCGACCAATTCAAAAAGCGGAGGAAAAAGGAGTACGTACGAAAACACTCATAACTTTCAACATAGTTGTTGAATTTTCGTCCTTAAGTACAATTTGAAACCATTTTTCAATTCTACATATGTTTGTCGGATGACATTGTCAAATTTCATTATTTAGGGGTTGGTTTTAGCATTTTCTGTTTTGAGTTAGTTTAAGAGTATTTTCATTATTTTCGCAGTATTTTGTTTTACAACTTTCTAGTTTATTTGGATTTGTATATAGAACCAGGGTTTTATTTAAATAGGATTTTTGAGTCCGCCTATATAAGGCCTTATACATTGTACAAACATTACATAGTTTTTGAGAAATTAATTATAAAGTAAGAAATCGCTTTCTATTTTGTTCTTTATCAAAGATTTTCAATTTTTATGGCATTCAACCCTTAGTTTTTAGCTTTCTTGAAGTTCGTATCAAATATTGTGTAGGTTCGAGGGTACATCCTGCAACAGGGTTCACATTAGGAGGACCACTATAAGATCAGTTCACATTGCATACCAGCTAAACACTACTTAAGTCTCATGTATCTTGCGTTTATGTTTTGATATCTTACTAATATTTTCATATACTAGCAACAATAAGTGAACAAAAGGAAGAAAAGATTAAATGATATTTCTTTCATTGTCTTACTGTTGAAAAGTATGGTGTTTGATCGAGGATCATGTTGGAATTGATGCCCAATAGTGTTTGGCCACGACTGTTATTATTGAAATTTTGATTATGTTATTAAATAAATAATTTTTATTTATGTTATGTTNTTATTGCAATTATAATAATAAGTGTATGGTTAAGAGCTTTCTGTCTATTTATTATAATACGAGTTATGTGTATACGTTTAGAACCACAAATATTTTAATAAAAATTTATTTAATCTTAGACCATTGAATAAAGGATGACACTTTGTTGTGATAAGTAGTATGACGACGACTATTTTTTTTTTTTTAAACACACACATACATAGGCAAAGTGAGGAAGCACAGTTGCGAGCCTCTCCATAGCCCCTCTATACTCTATAGATATAGGTTGTTTCACGAGATGGAAGATAGAAAGTAAAGGACAAAACTAAATTTTCACTTAAACTACTTTTTCATAGAGTGCATTATATAATGGAAACCACAACCAAAAACTGACTTATACAAGTTACTTTTATTTTCACCCAAAAACTAAGGGAAATGGGTAGTAGTACATAAAGTGGTCAATTCAAAAGTAACAAAATAGACAATTTTCTTCTCCCCTCTTCTTTTGTTATTTCTCGGTGTATGTACAAAAGTGGCTTCAATTTTCTTGTATTACATGATATGGATCTCCATAGCTATCATGTTGCTAGTTGTAGTGTTATAACGAATCATAATAGTAAAAATAACCATTTGCCTCCCTAGATAGTATGACCATATGTCGAGAGCTGATGTTCAATGAAACTCTTCACGGGTAATGACTCAACTATCCTCTCTCTATAATCTATGTAATTACGCTTCATTATTACCTGAAAGTGGTAGGGGAAAAGGGGAATGAGTATAACAACTCAATTAGTAAAATATGGTGTTGGTGTGCACTTGATGCATGGCATGTTATGCTCTTTTTATAAATATTTACCTTACTTTCTTTGGGCTCATATGAGTGTCCTCTTGCGATGGCCCCGTATGACCCGTCACCCACGTTGATATACAATTTAGGATTTACACTCCATATTCATACCAATCAATATTTGAATGTATCATATCTATGTCATGCTCATAAACAATTCTGAAATATACTAGTTATGTATGGAATGAAAAATTGCATAGCAATGAACTTATTCACATAATTCCATTCCACGTAGCTTTGTACAAGGAATCACATATTCTACTGACAGATCAGAGGAGGAACAGATCCTCAAATTGGTTCTATCAAATTATACCAATCAATCATTTCAGAATCTGATTTCAATATCCTATTCTCAGAATAACTTTCTAATGGCACGAGCGCCTTCAAAAGCACAGGTGCCCCTGGTTTAGTACTGACTCTTGATTTAAGAACTTAATTATCTTATAAAATCTCCTTTGATGAACTTAAATTCTGAGTTTAAAGAAGAATATAGTTCATTACCTTAGTTCATTACCTTAATCACTTAATTGTCTTCTTGGAGTGCTCTTGAGCCGGTGAATTGCTGTAGGATTTCTATTGTTGAGTGCCCTATTTATGCTAGTTTGAGAGAAGATCAATACAAGGATAATAATCACGTGTGGCACAAAAGAGGAGAGTTTTCTTTATTTTAATATTAAGCCTTAAGTAGTAAGTTTCTCACATAAGCAAGCACCTTACTCATCGGTTCTATTTTAGAATGCTAGCCTACTTTTTCCTCCTGCCATGTCTACATGAATGATTCGCGAAAGTTAACACTTATCCGTTAAAACTTTTAAAGATAAATATATAAGGATATTATTCTCTTAATCCTTCAAATTATCCACACTTTCACTATGCCACCTATAGTTTATAGTTTTCAAAATAAAACCCCCTTTTTTCTCAAGTAATAGAATTTCATTTTATTAAATCAGCTTTATATGTCACTGAAGTTACTCACTAATTTCCTAGTATTTTAAAATCTCAAATTCACATGGGGTTCAAAAATCAATAAGATATCATTCATTTCACGGGTTGAACAAATAATTAAATTAAGGGATAATTGCAGCAGCTGTACAAAATCTTTCATTTAGTATAAACTTTGCCCAAACCTTTAATTTATGCTACTCACGATACCAAATCTTTCATTTTTGCCATCAACAGTAGCAAACATTTCAAAATGTCCACATCTGAATTCCAAATGGATGGTCTCTGTTAGTTTGACCGTTAGTTGATCAAATAATTGACTTTGACAATAATGTTGATTGATTTTAAAAGGTTAAAATGGTAATTTTATATTTTTTAATAATAAAATAACCAAAATTAAATAATTAAAATTAAAAACCCATTCCACCTTCGTCACCCACCCCAAATTTGCAAATTGGGTTTTAGAACTTCGAGAACGCTTCAACAAGCTCGAGAATGGAGTCCCCAGAATTGAATGTATGCTCTGCTGCAATGACAGTGGCTTTAAAGAACTCTACCTGTACATTTAGCCGAAAACTTCATCTTGATTGACCATGGAATCAGAAACTCAAAA
>CAIGRB010165551.1:11766-30779 GCA_903798255.1 Fraxinus quadrangulata
GACGGAATCTGTCCAAAATTCGACGTGTATCAGGGCCGAAGGTGCTGAATTGTGATCATAGGCCAGATTCCAATCGATCTAGACTAACAATTCGTTGAAAACTGACAAACCCGAAGTTATCATGAAATCATTATTTTTCCTTGCGATCTCATTTCATCATAAATTCTAACTCCTTATGCATTTCATCAGGATCTAAAGCTGAAAGAGGGAAAATCAGTTGCCGAGCACTTGAGTGAATTTCAAGACTTAGTAAATCAGTTGATCACAATGAAAATAGTGCTAGATGATGAGATGCAAGAACTATTACTTTTGAGTTCATTGCCTGATAGTTGGGATACTTTGGTGATATCAATTAGTAACTCTGCTTCGAATGGTGTGCTTGAACTTACTCTAGCTAAAGATAGTTTGTTTAATGAAGAAATAAGAAGAAAAGACTTGGGTAGGAATGATGTACATGCCTTCTTTTATAGAGAATAGAGGAAGCAGTAAGAGAAAAGTACCTAAGGGATATGGTAACTTCAGAAACTAGTCAAAGGCAAGATGAAATGTTAAATGTTTTTGCTATGATAATGAGGGTCGTATAAAGAAACATTGCAATGCTTGGGAAATAAATCAAAAAAAGAGAAAAATCAGAAGAAGACTAATCAGAATACATCAGCTAGCACATCAGATGAGGAAGCAATAGTAATAGCAGTTTTTTCTGCTAAAGATGAACAGTGTTGTCATATTGCAGATCCGATTGTTGAGTGGGTTATTGACTCAGCGGCTTCTTACCATGTTACTCCAAGATAAGGGCTCTTCACTTCGTATAAATTGGGTAACTTTAATAGAATGAAGATGGGCAATGAAAGTTTTGCCAACATTATGAGAATTGGTGATATTTGTCTTTAGATAGATATTGGATATAGCTTAACATTGAAGAATCTGTGACATTTTCCAGATATAGCTTAACATTGAAGAATGTGTAACATTGAATTTTCTATCTACACATGCCTTTAATGAAGCAAGATTTGATAGTTATTTTGGAAGTGGGAGATGAAAACTAACAAAAGGGTCGATGGTATTTGCTAAAGGAAAGGTTTGTTGTACACTTTACAAGACACAAGTAAAGGTGTCTAGTAAAGTTGTGAATGCTACTGAAAGTGATTCTTCACAGGACTTGTGGCACAAGTGGTTGGCTCACATAAGCGAGAAAGGATTGCAGATTTTGGTAATGAAGTTCCTCATTCCTTTTACCAAAGTCACACCATTGAGCTCATGTGATTATTTTTTACATGGTAAACAGTACATGGCCTCTTTTTAGAAGTAGTAAAAAGTCCAATATTTTAGATTTTGTTTATTCTGATGTTTGTGGTCGTGGAGTCCTTAGGTGACAATAAGTATTTTCTTACTTTTATTGATGATGTTTCACGAAAGTTGTAGGTATTTATTTGAGATCAAAAGACTAGGTTTTTCAGCATTTTAAGAAGTTTCATGTCATGGTGGAATGGGAAAGTAGAATGCTTTTGAAGTGTCTCCAAACTGATAACGAAGGGGAATACACGTCTAAAATGTTTGAAGATTATTGGTTAGAGCATGGTATTATACATGAGAAGACAGTTCCTGGTACCTCCACCATAATGGCGTGATAGACAGAATGAAACACACTATTGTAGAAAGGTCAAAAGCATGTTAAGGATGGCTGGATTACCTAAGTCATAATGGGTTGAAGCTGTTCGTACGACGTGCTACCTAATCAACAAGTCTCCATCAGTTTCTTTGAGTTTTCAGATTCCAAAAAAGGTGTGGACATAGAATAATATTTCTTATGCTCACTTGAAGGTTTATGGGAACAAAGTATTTGACCATGTGCCTAAGGATTAATTTTGAATCTAGATAATAAATCTAGTGCTTACATTTTTGTTGGCTACGGAGATGCAAAATTTAGCTATAGACTATGGGATCCGAAAAAGAAGATAATAAGCAAAAGTAGAAATGTGATTTTCCATGAAAATCAGAAGACAGATTTCGAGAAATCTATAATCAAATAAGTGTTGCTGAGGGTGTCATTAGCCTTACACCTGTCCTTTTACCTCCTGACAGTGCCACTCAAGGGGTAGAGATGCACGTTCACAATCATGCTAATGAGCCAGATGGGGTTGATGAGGCGATCTAGAGGATGTTGAGTAGGGTGAGCAACCTACTACATCGAACCTCAGGTTAGAAGGTCTACCAAAGAGCATCATCCATCAAACTACCTTGTATCAGATTACGTGTTGATAACTGATGAATAGGAACCATAAAGCTTTCTGGAGGTACAATCTCATAAGGACAAGCATAGTTGAGTGAAGTCTATATAGGAAGAGATAGATTCTTTGCAGAAAAATAACACTTTTGAGTTAGCAGAGCTCCCCCAAAGCAAAAAGGTATTAAAAAATAAATGAGTGTTCAAGCTGAAGAAAGATGATGAAAAACTAGTAAAATATAAAACTCAAAACAAAGGGATTGACTTTTATGAGATATTCTCTCATGTTGTTAAAATGACTTTCGTTCGACTGGTTTTGAATTTAGTAGCTAGTTGGATCTTGAGATTGAGTAGTTAGACATGCAATGTGATTTGGAAGAAGAAGTCTATATGGTTCAACAAGGGGATTTGAAGTAATAGAAAAAAGAACATATGGTTTGTAGGTTGAAAAAGAGTTTGTATAGATTGAAACAGACTCCAAGACAGTGGTATAAGAAATTTGATTAATTTATGATGGGTCATGGTTATACCAGAACATATGTATCTCATTATATTTATGTTAGAGAATTCCATGGTGGTAACTTTATTATCCTTTTACTATATGTAGTAGTGGGGGTAATATGTTTAGTTGATTCGCAATTTGAAGGCAGATTTGTTCAAGTCGTTTAACATGAAGGATCTTGGACCACCACGACAAATTTTAGGGATTCATATTCGTCGTGATAGGAAAGCCTGAAAGTTAAGGCTATCATGGGAGAAATATGTAGAAAGAGTGTTGGAAAGATTTAACATGAATGCTAAACCAGTTGGGACACTACTAGGTAGTCATTTTAAACTGAGTAAAATGACTTGTCCTTCTAAGAGGAAAGATAAAGAAAGAATGTTAGAGATTCCTTACTCGTCTGTAATTGGGAGTTTGATGTATGCCATGGTTTGTACACTGCCAGACATTGTTCATGTAGTTGGAGTGGTCAAAATGTTTTTTGTCAATCTCGATAAAGATCAGTATGAGACAGTGAAATAGATCTTTAGATACTTGAAAGGCACTTCAAAGATGTACTTGATTTTGGAGGTTCGAAATTAGCTTTGGAGGGCTTTACAGATGCGGCTATGGTAGGTGACCTTGATGTTAGAGAACCTACTACATGGTTCTTGTTTACTTTTGTAGAGAGAGCTATCTCATAACAAAAGTGTGTTACCTTATTTACAACCGAGGCTAAATATATTGTAGCAACTAAAGCAGTAAAAGAAATGGTTTGGACGAAATGGTTTCTCCAAGATTTGAGTTTGAAGCAAGATGGATATTTAATTATTAACAACAATTAAAGTGCATTAGACTTGAGCAAGAATTCTACTTATTATTTTTGGATGGAGCACATTGATATGAGATATCATTGCTTACGACAAGTAGTGGTAAAACAATTGATACCGTTAGGAAAGCTCTACATTGAAAAGAAATCCAACTGATATGATGACTAAGGTGGTGACCTTAGAAAAGTTGAGTTTTATGTCGGACTGATCGGCATGGACTCTAATTAATGAGTTAGAGACAATCTTCTTCCTCAGTGGGCTAGATGGGGAGATTTTTTTATGGGCTTCCAGTCCCATGAGAGATTTAATGGCCAAATCCACTATAATGTTTAATTGTAGGTCGACAATTGTAGCTGTACAATATGAGAAAGAAAAAAAAAATGACAGCTGCATAGAGAGGAAAATTGAGGCTACTGCACAAAAATTAAACAGAGGCCGTCGACAAGAAAATAAAAGAAATGAATAAGGAAATCTTTCAATCTTTGGGCATGATTTCTTCAGAAGGAGCAAATCGAACACTATACCAAAAATAATCATTTGCAACACTAAAAAGACAACACTCACTAATAAAATGTTGCTAAAGGGTCTATTGCAACATTTTAATAAGTGAATGTTGCTATTAGTTAATATAAATGAGCTTTGACAACGTTTTTTTAAAATAATGTTGCGATATATCCATTTTTGCAATGTTTATTGAGTGTTGTGGAATGTTTTATTTTTCACAACATTTATCAAACGTTGCAAAAAGAAAAGCCTTTTGCAACGTTTGTCAAACGTTGCGAAAAGTCTACTTTTGCAACGTTTATTAAACGTTGCGAAAGGTCTCACTTTTTGCAACGTTTATTGAATGTTGCAAAAAGCGAGACCTTTTATTTTTTACAATGTTTATTAAACGTTGCGAAAAGTCACTTTCTGCAACGTTTATTAAATGTTGTGAAAACTTTTGTACTTTTTCACATAAACCAAAACTTGAATATTTCTATTATGCCTTCTATTTGAAAAATTTGCCAAAAATAATAAGAAATTAACACACTGTGAGTGCGAGGAGAACCCTCAAACTTCTCTGTCTATTTCGAAGAAGCCCGCCGTCGTGCCGCCCCTGCCAGCACCATTTCACAACCGCATCGTCACTCATCCACCACTTCGATCGTTCGTCTCTTGATCCCTCCTCCAAATCCCATCGCATCGGCCTCTCCTCTTAAAACCCCATTAAACTGAACCCTCATAAAACTGAAAGAAAAGTCACACATACATACCAAATACTGGCTCTTTTTTAGACTGATGGTGATTGAAGTGAAGCTCCATTTACCAAACAAAGCTTTCCACCAGAAGCTTCTTCAATTGCTCTTTCCATTTTACATAACTACACACCACCAACATAATACTTTCTTTGATGGAACGGGTTCCCAGTTGAGCTCGAGCCAAGCCGTGTTACGCCTCTAGTTCCATGAGCAAACTGACATTCCCAAATGCTTTGTTTGCCTCAAAGCCAAAGCCATGATTACCAATGGGGTGAGCTGCGTCGAGGATGAGGAAGAGGTAGACCCGTCTATTGGGTATGCATGTTTGGAAGATCAGAGCAAGCTGATAGACGTTGATTCAAAGGTTTTGAGAAGGGTTAAAGAGGAATTTGGAGCGATCGATTTCAAGGGATTGGGGGCTTCAGGACCTTGAGAAGTGTGTATGAGTGGAATGGGGAGAAATTGGAGGTAGATGAGGTTAAGTATGAATTCGGGGATTTGTATGAGGTCGAGTGTGAGAATGTGGAGCCCGAAAGGGTCAATGGGATGATTGAGGCTTTCTTCAAGGAGAATGGGATTAAGTTTTCAGAATCTCTCATGTCAAAATTTGCAATTTTTCGAGCCAGAAATTTGCCTTCTTAGTAAGTCAATTTTACAGTGATTATGATATGGATTTCGTTTATCTATTGTGTTCACTGTCCTGGTCTTTGATTGATACACTTACGGAGAAAAAGACACCTTAGATGATTAGAGCATGTTGTATACATAGTTACAAAACTTTTTCATTGTACAAGAGTGATGAATCTAACAGAATATGTTAAAAATGTTAAAGAGGGAAATGGTTCTTATTTGAATGCGGTGATGATAAAAGATTAATGTGTAAATGACTCCAAGTAGTAACAGTTTTGATGATCTAGTCAAAGTTCTATTTTGAGGGACAAGTATTCATTACCCAAAAGTCTTGAATGATTAAAATATATTGCACAATGTGCTCATTTCATTTTAATCAAGTTGGTGAAAACCCAAGATTGACTAACCAAGAGGGGGTGAATTGGTTATTAAATCTTTTTCGTTAATTACTTAGGATTTTAATATAATGAATGTGCAAATGATAGAGAATAGTCAAAACACAAATAAGTATGTAGATGTATCAATATAAAGCTTGCATAAAGTAAAGGCGTTAAGTAAAAGAGTTAATGAGTGCAAACAATATAATATGGAGGTTCGATCCAACGCAATGATCTACATCCCCCGTTACCAAGCTCTCTGTCACGAGCAAGGACTTTTTCACTAAATTGATTGACTTGTGATGCAATCCAACCCTTTACAACGATTCCGGTGACTTACAACCAAGGAGCACCGTTCCTGTTACAATGTTGAGCTTTTCGAGACCTCAACACGACCCACAATTCAAAGATAGTTTACAAGTGAAAT
Organism: Fraxinus quadrangulata; assembly: GCA_903798255.1. Classification (NCBI taxonomy): domain Eukaryota; kingdom Viridiplantae; phylum Streptophyta; class Magnoliopsida; order Lamiales; family Oleaceae; genus Fraxinus; species Fraxinus quadrangulata. The sequence goes on from CAIGRB010165551.1 coordinate 17,977, forward strand.
CTTCTCTTCTTATCGAATGATAGAATCAAGGTTAATAACAAGAAGAGAAGAGGTAAGACACTTCAATAGATGGTAATGAGTTTAGCTCAAAGTGTTGAAGTGAAAAAATTTCTTGAAGAACTAAAAGATATTCTCAAAGTTGATTGCTCAAAAGTATTTCAAGAATTAATGATTTTTGATCTTCTTAAGGATAGAGAATAAGGTGGTTGTGATCAATAAAAGCCTCAATTTTATGCTCAGAAATTGGTCTTGCAAATGGAGAAAAAGTGAGGTATTTAAAACACTCAAACGGTAAAAAAAAATCTGTTTTACCAGACGCACTGTACCGGACATCCGGTAAATACAGAGCGGTCAAATATCCGTTATTTTTGTCAGAAATTTGAACGTTAGAAAAATGACCTTTGGGAGCCAAAATTGATTTTACCGGACGTCCGATATGCGTACCTGACTTCCAGTAAGCCAGTTTTGGCTCGGAACATTCTCGTTTCTTATTTTTATCAAATGTAGGTACTTGAGGGATGTTTTAAAATGTTTTTCAAAGTATTTCACATATTAAACATATGTGTGATGATTTTTACGTTTGAAAAACATATTTCTCAAGTAAAGCATTTTGTCGTGAGTTTTGAAACGTAAAATCAAAACTTTGAGCTTTCCACGAGCATTACCAAGTAAAAACAATGTTTTACCTTTACATGTAATTATGAAACATCTAAGTGCTTAATTTGTATAATTTTGTCGTGCATTTCTTGATGGTACTTCGACTATTATCTCGATATTCTTCAAGGCAACTTTTACGGGATTTGCAATCTCAAACATCATAGCCTCGATTGTTTGATCTAGTTTCCATATTGGCCATTGCGTGTAAATTACTTGTCCTCGAACTTTGTACCATCAAATGTATATGTGCTAAGGATACTTAAAATCAATTTGTTAGTAATAAACATAATTTGTTTGTGATAATCAAAACGAGACGTCAACCATAGGTCAACAGTTGGATTCTTTAGATTTATCGTAGATTCTGTGGCTAAGAAGCTTCATCGTTTTCCTTCAAGTTATCTTGCTGGATGATTTTTTAGAAGGTGGTGGAAGAGGATTAATAATCAAGGGTTTTTCCTTACAGACAAGTTCTCTAAAACCTATATGGACTTGAAGTCCAACAAGAACTTGGTGTTTTCTAGTTAGTTTGTTTGACCTTTTCATCTGATGAACTGTCGAAAATGTCACTTAATGCAAATTTGATATTTTCATCTTCCCGTTTCATGTACCGTAGTTGATTCAATACCATCAAAACAAAATGTGATCAATATGACTTTTAATTTTGATCTATTTTTAGCTTGTGATTGACTGTGATGGACTTTTTATCTTTCTTTCCAATGAAATATGATTCAACTATTTGTGATAACATAAGCATTTAGATTCTTGGTGTAAATGACTCTTTTCATCCATGGAAATTGTTCCGTGTAGACCAACAATGCAGCAGAGCCATCTGAATTGTCTATTTTTTAGGCTCCAGTCATTGAAGTGTAATGTTTTCCTCTTGCTTTTGTGAAATTACTTGTACAATTGATCAGCTTTAATATAGGACTGTGAAAGAATTGATATACAAGAAGGGCTATGGCAAGGTTAACAAGCAGAGGATTGTCTTGACATACAATTCAATTATTGAACATGTATTTTCGTTATTATCACTCTATTTTTCTCATATTCAATTGCTGTATAGTTTTTTCACATAAAACATAAAATGCTACACTAGAATTGGGGTCTTTTGTGATTTGATGGATGGGTAAACGATTAACTAATAATTTAGTGATGGTGTGAAGACAATTGCTTTTTAGTGATGGTATCAAGACAATTTCAATAGAGCTACGAGTCATGTGATTGGTTTTGTATGTTGGCTTTGTTAAGGTTCCCTTTTAAATTATGTTTTTAAATTATATTGTCGGGAATTCGAATTGAAGAAATAAGCTAAATTTGAAGCACAAGCAAAAGTGATGGAATTAGAAAAAGCCAATGAAAGAGCAGTTGATCCCGTGCTTAGAAAGGTAAAAGATATGCAATTTGAATGTATTGAATGTTAAGATATTCTGCTAATCTTGTGTCGAAAATCGCTGAGAAGAAAATTAAGAATGTCGGTAGTGTAGTTTTACTCACTACTTAGGGTTTATTGTATTTCTTTCCTTTTTTTTTTTTTTGAAATGTATTGAATTTTTAGACGCTTCAGAATTTTGGATCTGAATTTTGTACGAATATTGTTATATTTTGGAGTACAATTAATAACAATTATTAGAGTTGTTTGTTATTGTCATCTTCTATCTTAGTTTGTGGTTGATTTGTGCAAATTATTGTATAAATAAGAAAAATGTAAAATTAAAAAAAAATTGTAAAATGAATTCTGGCAACAATCAAAAAATGTTGCAAAAAATAAATATATAAGCATAAACAACAGGTATAAAACGTTGCAAAAGGTTGTTAGTAACGTTCAAAAAATGTTGCGAAAAAGTTATTAGCAACGCTCAAAAAACAGGTATAAAACGTTGCAAAAGGTTATTAGCAATGTTCAAAAAATGTTGCGAAAAAGTCATTAGCAACGCTCAAAAAATATTGTGAAAATGTTATTAGCAATACTCAAAAAATGTTGCAAAATGTTATTTGCAACGTTCAAAAAAGTTGCAAAAAGGTTACGGCAATACTCATAAAACGTTGCCATATCCTTCTACTCTACGACAACATCGAAATTTGCAACATACTCAAAAACGTTGCAAAAATATTTCGGCAACATTTTTTGAACGTTACAAAAGACTTTTTTTTTTATTGTAGTGGAAGTTTCTCTAAGAAGGTTTTTTAGAGCTTCATCAACTAAGCTGTGGCTAGGTTATTAGCACTAGTTACTGTTTGTACTAGGAAATATATTTTCTAGGCTTGTTTTCTGGGGTATGCCCCTATGATCTTGTAATTTTTTTTTCATACTTTGGATACTATAAACTTACCTTATCAAAAAAAAAAAAAAAAGTTGTGGTGTATTGTATTTTTCTTAGAGAAATGAAATTGATGATTTTCAATCTGCTTACATTCAAGTTTGGGCATAAACTTGAATGTTGTAATATTTATTTATTATAGTGGATTTGTCTCGGCCTTGTGGTTTTTTCCCTTCACATTGGAGGGTTTCCACGTTAAATTTGGTGTGTTCTCCTGCGTTGCTCTCTTTGGTATTTCCTTATTTGCTTGTTTGCTCTCTATTTTTGCCTGGGGTTGTTATTTAACTTGCACAAGATGGTAACTTTGGCTCAACACTTATCATTGCCATAAGCTTGGTCATTATCAGTATGAAAGTGCTTACAAAGACAAAGATGAATTTTGCCGAGATTGAGGAAGAGATGCTATTGATGGCCTAATACGACAAAAGGGAGACCCAATAAGGTAATACATTGTACCTACACCCTGGATTCAAGAATCATTTGAGTGGTAACAAATTCTTTCTCTTAATTAGATAAATAATTTGGAGAAAATGTGAAGTTTGGAAAGAATACTAGTATATGTGTTATAAGGATGGGTGTAAAATCAGATTTTACTACAAGGAGATACCACATGCTTGGAACACCTCATGCTTGAGCTACTTGTCTTATTTGAAGGTTATTGCGAGGATGATAAGTGAGGTCTTTTGAATCCATTCAAAAAAAATTCTGCAAAAATGAACACCATATAAAATGAAGGAATGAACCAAAATACATGAACTATATTCATTAGCTTTAAACGACACTAATTCTTGGCAATAATATTGAGTTCACATAGCAATATTATAATGCATATAGTGATATCAACAAACATTAGCTTTACATTACACTTAATGAGTTTAAGAGAGGAACAATAACATTGTAATCATTTATTAATGGTGAACCAGAAGGGAGAATTGCATCTTGCTCAAGTTCAAAGAGTAGGTTGGTTGCGAGAACCTAGATGAGAAGTTGATGGCAGTAGTGCAGGTAGAAAAAATAATTCATGGGGTTGTAAACTCTAATGGAATTTAGTTCCCCTGGAAATTCAAAAGAGTCAAACTTACTCAAACCAAATCATGTAGGAATATTCATGTAGAAAATGATCTATATTCTATTGATGAAGAACTTCAAAGGTAGGAAATGATGGCATACAAACTCTTAGGTGCAAGGAGCACCTATTGGAATGTGGAACAAGAATTACCAAGAAAAAAAAAAAAATTATTCAAGAAACAAGATCGTCTAAATGTTTACGTGTATGTTATATAAAAAAAATAAAGGATTCGTATTTTTACCTAATTTCGATGATTAATTGAATTGATTCTAAATCACGAACTCCTAGCATGCTCCAAGTCTTTAAGTCTTCTGTGGTATTCTCCAGTGTTGAGGCTACACTTATGGCTGGTCGGCACCCTGTTTCAATTAAATCAAAAATTAATTCTTGGACTGGATAGATGAATAAAGTAAGAAAATAAATTCTCTCTCTTTCTCTCTCTCCACATTTGAAAAATATGGAGTAATTATTATTTGACATGTTTATGGTTTTTAGCTCCATCTAGTCTCTATTTATAAAGATAAAAAGGTTACAATCCATGTACAATAAGGATTCCAAATGAAGTTCGAATAGGAGTCATAACTAAAATTCAAATATGAGTTTTAAATAAAGTCCAAATCTAATAAGTTTATATTTAATTACATGTGTAGTTCTAGATCTTTAATTACAATTACACATACAATTAAGTTTATAACTTTCATAGTAATTACAATTAAGTCCAAAACATTATAATAATTGTAATTAAGCTCAAAATTTTTATTATAATTGAATTAAGTCAAAATATTTTATAGAGCTACCATTGGAATCTGATCATACACATATTATCCAAGCTCCTATAATTATATCTTGTCTAGTTGACCCTAAACTACCCAATCTAATTATTAGTATCTTGTCTAGTCACAAATGTAGAAGTTTAGCTATCGCTAAACAATGAGCTCAGAATATTAACTATTCAACATAAAATATTTACGTAGTTACTTTGCCCTATTTTCAAGGTGACGATTCCCAACACAAATCATGTTCACTACTTCAAGCGTTTTCAGGCTCTTAATTCACCGAGACATTTGACATTCAAATTGATCTCTCACCCATTGGTAAAGAACCATTAAATTTGAAAAAAAAAAAAGATACACATAACCGTGTCAAAAGATTTAGATAAAATAATCTACGATCAAGTTAAATTTAGTTATCTGCACTATCATACTATAGAACTAAACTCAACACGTGGTCTGTTAATTATATTCGAAGTGAACTAGTGATGTCTTTAACTATTTTACGATTCGGAAAAATAGTAAATTAGAATAGTGAATCGGTCAACACTACAACCTTCAACTACAAAGAGTCAACTCTTATGCATGGACTGTGAACAAAGCATTTAAGATAAAAATATTTGTGTCACGTTGTACTTTTCAATACAAGTACCCAACTTATATTCTCACAAATGATCGTAGATATTTTAATTTGCAAACTCAATAATAAATAGATGCGATGAATGAACAAAACCACAATTTAATTAATATTTATATTATTTCATCACAATAAAATCTACTATATGGGCACACAATCTAACTAATCTCGCACTTATCCTAGAGTATATGTATCATGTCTTGCAAATCTTGTAGATGCCCTAGAAAACCTTAGATGACAGCTTATCAGTAAAGGAGTTTGGGAGGTTATCCCTAGTAGTAATCTTACGACGACCACATTTCTTCTACCAACTATCTCCGTTATGAGATTATATTTCCATTCAGTGTGTTTACTCCTCCAATGACTCTTGATTCTTTAGCATTTGCCAGTCTCTATGTCATTCCAGTGTAGTGTCAAGGGATGTACAGATGAAGGCACCACCTAGATGTCCATTAGAATTTTCTGAGTCATACAACTAATTTAGTAGCTTCATAAGCGCAAATACTTCGTATCAATTGTGGAATAGCAATACATGATTGTTTGATACTTCTCCAAAACAATGGCACCACCATCAAGTGTAGGTAATGAACCTAATGTAGACTTGCGATATTCTTTCTCAGTCTAGAAGTCCAAATCTTTATGACCTATCAAAATAAGATATGGTGGTCTAGAAGTCCAAATCTTTATAATTTATCGAAATAAGATCTCGTAATGAGCAAATAATTTCTTGTTCTTCGAAGGTACTAAAGGATATACTTTACTACTATTCAATGTTTCTATCCTAGGGTTAGATAGATATCAACTTACCATACTGATAATTTAACAAATGCTAGGATATTGCATAGCATTCATGAGACTACATAATTTCAATGCATAAGGTATCCTACTCATGTACTCAATATCTTCAGGAGTCTTAGGTAACTGATCTTTGGAGAGTTCTATACCGAAAAGCAGAATCTTGCATTGGAAATTTTACAAATATCTTGGCAACATGTGAGGTTTGGTACAAAGCTATCATATTCTTCGTTCAATCTCTCAAGATCTGAAACTTTGAACATATCTAATTTCACTAAGTCTTTCATATGAAACTGTTGGGCCAACCATGCTTTTGTAGATGATAAGACTCCCACATCATTAACGATTAGTAGAATATCATCCACGTTACGCACTTAAAAAATATAAAATTAGTGTATCTTCTTGTAGACACATGGCTCGTCGAAGTTCTGACCAAAATCAAATTTTATAATCACCTATTTGTATCTCTTGTACCAAGATCTCAATGTCTGCTTCAATCCATAAGTAAACCACTGCATCCCCATCATACATAGCCTTTTCATACAAAATCGAGTTATTAACTTGTAAAACGAAAATCGTCCAATTTGACTCTGTGACCAACAATTACGTTGAAGGTAGGCTAATGACCATCTGACTTTGTCTAAGGGACGATTGATCCAGAATTGTGGTGTCTTTAGAATAGAAACATTTTCGTGAATACATGCATGACCTCCTCATTACTTTCAATATTCTATTAATCTATCAAATCAGATGACAATTCATATACCCCACTCAAATCACGTAGTCTGGGTATACTTGACACGATGGGATGTTTGTCCCCAGGTTGTGTTCCAAGAATCGATGGGATAGAATTGCTCCCACACTTTTTTTCCAACACAACCTTACTCTTAGACAACATTTATTTATATACTTATCATCCAGGTGGGCAGTAATTGTGCTAACAAAGACTTTCCTATCTAGAAGATTAAATAATAATATCATTTGGTACCTTTAGGGTATCCTATTAATGGGCATATCTCCGACCTAGACTCTATTTTCTATCTTCCCTTTCAGTACATGAGCCGGACGCCCAAATTTTAGATGTCACGCAAGTTGGACTTGCATCCATAACATAATTTCAGGGGAGTATTGGGAACATACTTAGAATGAACTAAGTTAATAGTGTATATCCCCAAAATGAGATAGTAGAGTTGTGAAACTCATCATTAACCTAATCATATCTAACATTTCCATATTTCTTCTTTCTGACACGTCGTTCTATTGGGTGTACTAGGCATATTCAATTCAAGTATAATATCATTTTCTATCAAGTAGTCTTTGAATTCTTTTGAGAGATATTTGTCACCTTGATCAAATTGAAGTGTTTTAATACTCTTACCCAAATGTTTCTCGACCTTAGTCTGATATTCTTTTGATATCTCAAAAGAGTTTTAACTTTCAAGCCATTAGGTAAATTTATTTGAATTTAAAGTAATCATCTTTCAAGTAGTACTCATAATCCTCTCTCACAAGTGTATTCATATGTTCACAAATATCAAAATGAAGTTCCAATATTTCTTTGGCTATATATACTTTTAATAAAAAAGACATCTTAGTCAAATTTCCTTCCAAACAAGAATCACAAACTGACAATGATTTGATCTTAACCGAGTTGAGAGGTCCAACTCCAATCACTCTGTTGTATCCTGTTAAGGATTATTTGTCCAAGGTGTCATGGATATATATCACTAATATGGTATGACTTTTATTAATGATTTATAGAAGTAATATTTCATATGTGGAATAGTTTAAAATATAAACACCAATAATCAAATGTGTATCGTAAATAGGGACTTTATTCACTAAAATGCAGAGTGTATCAGATGTCGATTTTGTAGAATAACCTTGTCTAATTAAATCGAAAATAAAAATCAAATTTCTGCTTCATTCGCGGGATATAATAATAGTCTTCAAGAATAAAAAGAAAACCTACAAGTAATAACATAAGAAATAATATAACCATATATTCTTGTCGAAACTATTGTCCTTGTACCACGATGATTTTAAACTGGTCTTCACTGAGTTTTCTACTTTTCTGAAGCACTCGCATCGACATGTGGATATGATTAGTGGTTCCAAAATCTACAACTCAGGAATTTGTAGTAGCACCACTGAATAATACTCAATAACGAAAACTTCACCTATACTTTGCTTTCTAGCCAGTACATCTGGGAAGTCTTTCTCTCATTGTCCTTTTGACTACAGTTCAAACACTTGCCTCTTGACTTTCCATCCGATTTAGGCCTTTTGTTGCTCTTATGTTTCTTGTTAGCTTTCTTCTTCTTCGTTCCAAATCTACCTTTCAGCTTGGAACTAGATGAGCCACCAAATGATGTATGAGCATTGCCATTGTATCCTTAAGATTACTTTCCACGTTGTAACTCAATCATCAGCTTAGTTAATGGTATCTTCAACTTGTGTAAGTAATAGTCCACGGTGAATTGTGAAAATATATCAAATAAAGAATACAATACCATATCAAATTGAGTCCCCTGATCGATGGTTGCATCCAATTATGTTTGAAGTGTGCAATCATAGTCAAACTATGAAACTTCATGGCACTTGAATTTCATGCGGATATTCTATAAGGTACGAATGGCTTCAAAAAAGCCTTTCTACTTTGATGACCAAATATGCCCAGAAGGGTTTGTTGTATGTCATAGAAGGTACTCTGAATTTCAAAATTTTGTTGTAAAACATCTGACATTGAAAACTAAAATGTAACAAGAAGTTATCTTGTCTACAGCTACCCACTTAGAATACGTAGCCCTCTTGAACTTGTCACATGGTCTCAATTGGCACATCAGGACATCACTCAAAAATAAAATAAAGTTTATTCACATTGAGCACAAATATCAAATTAAATTTTCAATTAATTTTAACGAGTAGTAGATTTTGTGTTTAAATAACAAAAAAAATTTGGCTGGATGACATTTTGCATAAAAATAACCATACATTTATTGTATTAAAATTGAGGAGTGAATAACAATTTAGTATATGATGTATGCAGCTGCCAATGCAACAGACATCTGTTGCCACACCTACATACATCAACTGAGCGTAGCGCAGATGTTCTCCAAATTTTCCTTTTTTTCATTTTTTTATCTTCGTCGCTCGATCTTCAATCTTTGATCAATTTAAATGATACTAAAATTGAAAAATATCATAAATCGTATGTCATGTATGTTCACAATTTTGGATCACAATTTAAAATAATTTCAATTATTCAATCTACATATAATAAATTATCCCTAGACATGGCTTGACTAAAACATGGAATCAAGATTCAAAAATAATAAATGAACTAGATTGCTCTGATACTAGTTGTTCGAATGTTGAACAAGAATTACAAGAAAATTAAAAAATTCCATTAATTTAAGAAATCAGATCATCTAGGCGAACGTGTATGTTAAATCAGAAATAAACTATTCAAATTTTTACCTACACACAATGTTTCCATTAATTTAAGAAATCAGCTCGTCTATGTGTTCACGTGTATGATATATCAGAAATAAATGATTCAATTGTTTACCAACATTTGATGGCTTGTTCTTGAATTGATTCTGAATCATGAACTCCATTTTTGGATCATGAACTTTAAATTTTTAATTACAAGAACCTTATGCTCCAAACCTCGAAGTCTTGTATGATATTCTCAAATGTCGAGACTACACGTGGGTGGGAACCTTTTTAATTGAAACAAATTCTTGAACACGATGGAATAATCATTGTATTATGTGTTGTAGGATTTTTAAGTTCCATCTAATTTCTATTGATAGAGATAGAAATGTTTCAATCTATGTACAATAAGGATTTCAAATAAAATCCAAAATTGAAGCCTCAATTAAAATCCAAAAATTAGTTTTAATTGAAGTCCAAATTCAATCACTTTATAATCGTGCAGTCCTAGAACTTTAATTAAAATTATTATTAAGTTTACAACTTTCATAGCAATTACAATTAAGTATAAAATTTTATAGCATTTGCAATTAAGCCCAAAACTTTTATAATAATTGCAATTAAATCCTAAAACTTTGTAGAGCTACCACGGGGACCTAATCGAACATATATTATTCAAACTATAATAATTAGATCATGTCTAATCGACCATAAATCACTCAATCTATTTATTAGTCTTTTATTTTTTAACAATAAGCAAAAGAATGCACTCTCGAAATATATAAGATTATAGAAACCAATAAATATATAATATTGAACCCCCTTCAGAGATTTAATAATTAGATATGAGCATAAATGACCGTTTTGCCCTCTAATTATTCTCACTAACTTAAGTATTATTTTTTTTCAACCGTCCTGTAAACTAATCACATTTGTCGACATTTAACCGTCCTTAAATATTGAGCTCAAACTTTAACCGTTCAATAAAAAATACTTAATTAATCACTCAATTCTTTTTTAAGGGTGATGTTCATGACACAATTTCTTGTACTCTACATCGTTCGTTCTCAAACTCCCAAATCGCTGAAATATTTGACCAATCAAATTTATCTCACCCGTTGGTCAATTAAGAAACCATTAACTTCACAAAAAGATATATATAATCCCATCAAGGAATTTAGATAAATTACCCGATGATCAAGTGTACTAGTGTCATAAGGACAAATCGTAAACTCGAATTAGGAATCAGTCAGCACTACAATATTTCAATAAAATGTGAACCCTTATACATTGGCTGTAAAAAAAAAATTCGTTTGCTCAATAACAAATATATACAGTAAATAAATAAAATCATTATTTATTTATTATAAAATATTATTTTATTACAACAAAATATATTATATGAGCATACAATCCAATGGAACCAAGATGCATTTCTAAGAGAACAAGTAGAAATAGGTAAAATGGTCTAAATATAAGGTTAAAATGAAGTCAATGAAGGAGGTGTGGGAAAAGCATATGGCATCTTTGCAAATAAGTTTGGCTGCATCCAAAAAAGATTAGTTGACTAATGGTGGTTCAAATGCTATCAAGCTCCCAAAGGACTTTGAGCAAAGGAAAAATAAGTAGATGACGAAGCCAGATCAATTCTTGTCAAGATGTCAACCATACTTTGAGCGCAGTAAGTAAAAGATTGGCTATGACAAGTCTAAGATTCGAGGGCAAATCCTCTTCACCTCAGAGAGCATGATGAAGGCGGGTAGTGAAAGACAGCAAATCAGAGTGATTAAAGGAACAAATCGCGGCTGAACCTTTGGGGAATAAGCTTGCTGGGGAATAAGGCTGTAACCAAGTCTTCTATTGTTTAATGTTATTTTAGTAAGTGCTAATTAGTTGCTTTATTTTATAAATAAGTGCTAATTCTGGTATACGTTATGGTTTGGGATGGGATTACAAACTGTCACGCTGTTCTTTGTTCATAAGTGAAATTTTAAAACAATTAAAAGAAGTCTTGGAGTGTTCTTCCAAATATTCTTGATCCAATTCTCAGTATTATTTGGAATGAACAAGCCTTGTTGATTGCTGTTTTGTCTTATCTTCTGCAACTACATCAGTATTGCATCTAACATGACAAGTAGCCTTCACTCAATGCTATTAATTGCTCACTATACATTAATATGAGTTTTGGCCACTAAACATTTCCAAGTGTGAGACGTTACTCACTAAAATCACTTCCGTTTCGTATCTCTAACGTAAGCAAGGCGTCTTTGATTTCTCTCTATAATTTGGCAAGTGTCTTAAATTGCTCACTATACTTTAAGATTGTCGAGATTTGACCACTAAATTTCATAAAGTGAATCCGATTTTGGGAATGCAGATTTATGTCAATACGGTATGAGTTTTTTCAACAAATGTGCAATAAAACAGTGATTACAAAATATAAAATTGTAAATGAGAAATTAGTTCGAAGGCATACACACCCTTATTTAAATACTTCTATCCACAATGGAAACCCGAGCAAATGGCAGAATCATTGGAAGCAATTTAGAACAGATGCATCCAACTTCATTCGCTACATATTTAATCTTTAAAACATGTTTGTCCACACTATGTATTTGACATGCGCACTGGCCTGTAATATATATTAATGTATCCCCAATTCTATCAATCCGTATGCCAATATGTTTTATTTCATCTTGCACAATTAAATAAATATATAACAAATACAACGAACGTGAAAAGAAAATCATCGAAATCTGGATTAAGAGCCCGACATAATTTATCAACTAAAGGTTTATTAACAGTTGCATTAACAAAAGTAAAACCATGAATTTTAGTTTCACAATTGTATTATTTAATAATTGATATTGTTGACACACAAAAGTGTAGCCCAAATGTAAACGGCTCAAAGAATGAAGTCCAATTCGGAAGTCCAAAAACAAAGGCCCTAATGGGATAATTGACAAATGTAAAAGAGGCCTTATAACAAAATAATGTTATCGCTCAAGTTGATAAGTTGCCCAAAACCTGAGCGAAAGGAATGTCATGTGGTCGTCCAAGATGAATGAGTCCGTTCTTGCCCAAACCTCCGAATCGTCCAGAACCTTGGCAAATATAAG
>CAIGRB010165597.1:0-23287 GCA_903798255.1 Fraxinus quadrangulata
AAAGTTCCCACACTTGATTTTATATTCCTAGATTTTTACTTTCAAATTACCAATTTCTAACATTAATTTCTCATTCATCCGAAAATGATTTTGTGAATTTAAATATGTCACGAATATCTACTCGCGGAGTAGAACGCAATTGACCATTGATCCGCACAAAACGGATACCGGGTCCCACCTGAATTATTAGTCAAACTTGACCCATTTTCAACAGATTTAAATGTGGGAATTGAAAAAATCTCCGATAGGACCATCGATTGGGTGAGATTTTTTAAGTGCAAAAGATACATAACAAAAAGTCATGACATTTTGATAAAGTGCAATCTAGACCGTTAGTCATGATCTAAGAGGTTGTTTCAATTGTCCCAATCTTCTAAATATGCGGTGGTTAGGAAAAGGTTTCACACTGGGATGACCACTGCCTCATGTGGGAATTGAAAAAATCTCCGATAGGACCGTCGATTGGGTGAGATTTTTTAAGTGCAAAAGATACATAAAAAAAAGTCACGACATTTTGATAAAGTGCAATCTAGACCATTAGTCATGATCTAAGAGGTTGTTTCAATTGTCCCAATCTTCTAAATGTGCGGTGGTTAGGAAAAGGTTTCACACCGGGATGACCACTGCCTCAGGCCCTCAACAACTAAAGCCAAATATGTTTGGAAAAAGAAAATAACAACAATTTAATTCGAGCAATTAATTATCTTAGAAAAGCTAATTAACACATAAATTATTATTGCCACAATCCAAAAGATCAATACAACTTAATATTAAAGTCTACCAACATAAACAAGTGAAAAGCCTATGCAATTTCAACAATATTATTATTAATGCTAAGCCACCATCAACAAATATTGATCGCAGCAGTTTATTTGATTCCGGAAAACGATGATTTTCCAAAACTAAGTGGCTGACTTTTTGATTTCTGCTTCTTCTTCGAAATAAGCCATATCTTCCGCATGCAAATGCACCCATGCTTCAATTCCATCATTTTCTTTGGTATTCATAAGCATGACAAGGTTTATTATCGGAATGCTTGCAACACTTGTCCAAATGGGTTTTCCAAAACCAAAATCAGCTTCATAGAATTTAAACTTAGACCAATCAGTAAAACGTATACTGTTTTTGCCACTCTCGTTTATTTTTTCAATTGCACCCAAGAAATAATCTACGAGTATGGTGTGTCCATTCTTAGCATTGGATAATATATTGGCACAGTCAGAAACAGCTTTCTTGGCATTATTACTGAGTAGAGGAATGAAGCTTTCAAATTCCATGCTCTTGCTTTCATCTGCATTGCATTCTACCGTTGTTAGTAACACTAAATTTCCACAAGTATACTTTGATAGAGGTGGAACTGTTCTTTCTCGAATGTTAACCTCCTGCATTATGACACAATCTCGCGATTTCCCATGTTTTGCGCGATCAGAGCGCAAAAAAGCCTCTGCTAAGAATGAAGAAACAGCAACCACTCTCGATGGGGGACGGTCGTTGTTGCTTACTCTTTCTCTTAGAGTTTCTATTGCCTTTCTGTCAAATAAAATCCTCTTGGTCACAGTGCTAGTGGCCTTAGTACTCCTTGTGGCTCCAAAAACTGAATTTTCAGCTGGAAAATAGAATTGGGAATCAAAATTTGGACGAATTTGTTCAGTTTTGTCTCCTAGGCTGGCCTTGGCCCATGCAGATATGAATGTGCCAAATGAACATGCATCAATAATCCTATGTGAAATGCATATACCAATGGCTATCCCACCACATTTAAATTTGGTTACTTGAACTGATAAAATTGGGTCAGTGACTTCATCAGCTTCACCAATTTCCAGTGGGAGGAGATTGTTTAGCTCCACAGGTTCGACTCCAGACCCAATAATTTCATTTAGATCGCAATCGAGTACCTGAGCTTCTACGTACTCAGCACCCTGGTCGCTACAATCGACGAAGTGATTCGCCTTGTTGTATCTACCAGCAAAAGGATAAAATTGTGGCAAGATTTGCGCCAGTGATTTTTCCAAGTTGTTTATACATCCAATGTTATTGTCGCTCGAAGGATAGTAGAGAATTCCAACCACGTTCATCGTTGTATTAAGCTCGTCCATGCACGATAACTTGTAGATACCGAGATTTTCAGGAGTTGGTATGCTTGGTTTTACAAACTTCCTGCTCACAATTTGGACCTTCATGGTTCTTCGAATGCAATCAACACTTGGTCTTCAAAACCTAATGCAACAAAAATAAAATGAACTTAATTAGATTTTGAGAAATGGTAGTGTGTGTGTGTGTGTGTGTGTGTGTTGTGGTTAATGTTTCACCTGAAAATGATAAGAGGACTGCAATGAGGGAGTTGGATGCAAGAAATTGTTGATTATATAGGTGTTACTGATGGACACATTAGATACACGAGGACAATTTTAAATGATTGTCGGCCTATTTTGATGTAGGGCAAGTATCAAATGGCCGATTTCCTCTAATGGTTTAGTAGTTCAGGAAAATTATTTAAGAGCCCATTTGACATGATTTTTTATTTATTTTAAGTTACTTTAATTTTTGTTTAGAAACTAATTTATAAAATAGCTTCCTATTTCGGAACTATTTGTATAAAAAGTCACGTTGTACTAGATTTCTCTATTGTACAGGTCCGTTGAACAGTAGTCGACGGGAGTGAGAGTTTTCTTCTATTCTTTACCAGTACAAACTATGGATAAATGGGACCGACGTATACCCCCACATGAAAACAGCCAATCCAAGATAGCAAAACATGGCTTATTCTTACGATTACGATCGTAAATCGTCTAAACACGTGATTTTTGCTAGTTTTTATCTATGGTACAGAGTCGCTCCAACTTTTGAAACTAAATAATGCAATCCAGAAGATTGACCAATCGAAATTACACCCGCCAACAACTTGGAAAAATCAGCCATATTTGAAGTTGGCGTAGAGCCTCCAAAATATCAGAATCAGCCCCGCATTGAAAGCCTATTGGACGTGTGGGTGGAAACATACTTTCGGACCATGAAGATATTGTAAGACTGGACTTTAGAAGATCCAACTTGTCAATTGCAATGATCGTCAATACAAACCACTTTGAGGGAGGTTGTGTTGGACTTCTTCACTTTGAACTGAAATTTTTTAGCTTAAGCATAAATGGACTAATTCTAGCTAGTGATGGCAATGGGCCGAGTTGGCTCAGCTCGTTTATTCGAGCTCGCGTAAATATATATTTTTTTAAACTATACATAGACCATCTTAAAAAAACAAATAAATAAATAAATAAAATAATAATAAATTGAATGAGCCGCGAATCAAAAACGAGCTGAGCCCGCGCTGACGAACCGCTCGGCTCGGTTGCCACCTCTAATTCTAGCCGTCTTCTACTTGGTTAAATTTCGACAATTACTATAATTTGTGTAATTTGCAATCATTAACTGTTAATCATAGATCATCGGTCCATGATATTATGAGAAAATATAGTATGACGAGAGAAGGTCTCAATAGCATTATCAAGAAAAAATAAATGATAAACAAAGTAATAATTATTGAAATCAGCATTTTCAAAAATCAAGTCCACTTTTTAAATAAGTATTTTAAATTAAGGGCACCTAGTAGTTTAAATTGTAAAGCGAGAGACGCGTGGTCTTGAATTGGCATATTCTAATTACACGTGATTCATGCATGATAATTTATTAATAAGACGATAACGTAGCTGTAAAGTTCCATGCTCAAAAGATGGGTGATTACATTATAGATATTGTACTTTATTTCTCAAGTTGTCGGTGTTGTATTAATAAAAATATCAAGGGGATAAAGAAATAGAAAAGTCAAAAGTGACAACTTGTGATGCGAACATACGTAGTAATAGTAATTATGAAACTAACACAAGATTAATTCAATTTCAAGAAGCCAAGAATCAATGTTTAAACTTGATTAAAAAATATTGAACCAATAAACCAACATAATCGTGGATAATATGTTGACCCCATAATTACAGAACTCAAGAATTTCACTCGATTTATTTAAACACTACAAAAAATAATCTTAATAAGTTCATAATTAATTGGATGAAGAACAATAAAAAAGTAATAATGTCTTGCAATTAATCTTTCAATTTTTTATATGTTGTACAATGAAAATAATAATCTTGTTTTTATATAATCCATAAAACCTTAGTAAAAACTGAATTAAACTCTAAAAATAACAAAAGATATCACAAAATAGAGTTTTAACTGCAATAGAAAATTGAGCGAAATTTGAAAAATTTGTGACTGGAAATATACTATGCAACCTAAAAATATACTATGCGGCCGCATAGTATAAATCAATGCAGTCGTATAGGCCTTCTAAACTCCTCCACTGCGAGTTCGGTAAAGGAGAATCTATGCGATCGCATAGTTGTTTCTTCCAATTTCCCCGTCCATTGTTTGAATCAAGTTGCCCCACTTCGTATCATGTTACATGCCCAACAAGAAACATGTCCCTTTACATGTCGTGATCAATGTTTCGTCCACCGTGGCTTGAGCAAGTAGTCACATTACTTTTTTAACCCGCTTCACTCGCCACTTAATCATAGGTCCTTCCTCAACGATCAATGGATCATTGTTCGAACTTGTCCTCGTATTGTGAATCACATCATCCGCTCTCACTTCGAAATGAATCGATCTCAAATATGTACATGCATTAAAGAGAGAACGATCAAAGACATTAAAGGCTTTCGAAACATTATACTCACCAAGAAGATGTAATTGTAGGCATTGTCATTGATCTTTTCAAGGATTCGGAATTGACCATCTACCCGTGGCTGTAACTTCGAATTTCTTTGTTTTGGAAAGCGCTCTTTTCTCAAGTGTACACAAACCCAATCTTCTGGTTCAAATGTAACGCGCTTTCGTCCCTTATTTGCTTGAGAAGCATAATGCTCATTTTTTTTCTCAATCTTGCACCGTACCTTTTCATGGAAGGATCTTACCAACTCGATCTTCTTCTTTCCATCTAAGCTACATCTCTCATCAACAGGTAAAGGAATTAAATCCAAATATGTTATTGGATTAAAGCCACAAACAATTTCCAATGGAGTATAAGAAATAGTGGAATGTGTGGACCTATTATATACAAATTTTATGAATGGCAAGCAATCATCCCAACTCTTCAAGTTCTTATTGACTATAGTGCACAATGGTTGTACCATAGCCCTATTAACAACCTCAGTTTGCCCATCCATTTATGGGTGCTAAGTAGCAGAAAACAATAGCTTCGTTCCTAACTTTTTCCACAAAATCCTCTAATAGTGACTAAGAAATTTAGGATCCCTATCCGATTCAATGCTTCTAGGAATCTCATGTAAGCGCACTACTTCCTTAAAGAATAAATCCGCAATATTGGTGGCATTATCAGTTTTATGATATGGAATAAAATGGGTCATCTTACTAAATCTATCTACCCCCACAAATATAGAATTTCTTCCTTTCTTAGTTCTAAGTAAACCCAACACAAAATCTATAGACACATCAACCCAATGTTCATTAGGAACAGGTAATTGTGTATATAAACCCTGAGGTAAAATGAAATCCTATTCGAGCCCCCAATGAAATCCTACACTCATCTTTACAATCTCCATGAGTGGTTCTACAAATGTGTTAAAAATTTTAACAAAACGCCTATAAAAACTAGCTAACTCATGATAGCTTTTTACCTCAATTATGCTTTTAGATGTTGCCACTCCTTGATGGCTTTGATTTTCTCCTCATCCACTTCAATACCCTTTACACTAACAACATAACCAAGAAAAATAACTTGTTCCATGCAAAGTTAGCATAAAATTGTTTTTGCCTTAAGACCCCAAGCACACATATAAAATGTCATATATATTCATTGAGATCCTTAATATATACTAAGATGTCATCAAAGTAAATTAATATGAATTTACTTATGAATGCACGTAAAACATGATTCATTAATCTTATAAATGTGTTAGGAACATTAGTAAGTCCAAATAACATGACAAACCACTCATATAACACATATTTAGTTTTAAAAGCAGTTTTCCATACATCTCATTCCCTCATCCTAATCTGATAATAACTACTTTTAAGATCAATTTTAGTAAATATGCATGATTCATGTAATTCATCTAACATATAATCTAACCTAGGAATATAAGAACGATTTTTACCGTTAAATTGTTGATGGCCCTATAGTCGACACACACTCTCCAAATTCCATCTTTCTTTGGCACAAGTAGCACTAGCACAACACATGGACTCATACTCTCCCTCACATACCCTTTGCTCATCAATTCTTTCACTTGTCGTTGAAGTTTTTTAGTCTCCTTAGGATTACTCTGATAAACTGGCATGTTTGGAATGATATCTCCAGGTATGAAATCAATTTGATGTTCAATACCTCGAATGGGTATTGAAAGATCAACATCACTCATTTTTTCGCTCAATCTTTTTTCTTCCTCACTTTTTAAATTGATTTGATCTTCATACACTTGTTGTGGTGTCAACGGCGCAAAAGTAATAGATTTTCCATCCTTAATAAAGTTGTACCTATTTTTGTACCTATCATGAATCACATTCCTATCATATTGCCATGGTCTTCCCAACAAGATATACCTAGCATACAAGGCACTACATCATACATCACTTCATCATGATACCTTCCTATTAAGAAACTCACCAATATTCTCCTATTCACCTTAATCTCTCCACATTCATTTAAATATTGCAATTTGTAAGGCCTAGGATGTTTAAGCATAGTTAATCCCAATATTTCAACAAGCGTAGTGCTAGCCACATTGGTATAACTATCTCCATCAATAATCATACTACATACCTTATTGTTGATGTGGCATCTCGTATGAAATATGTTCTTCCTTTGTTGCTCCAATTCATCCACTTTGACTTGTGTACTAAGAGCTCGTCGTGTAACCAACAACTCTCCCATTGCATACTCCACTTTCTCACCATCCCTAGCATCATCCAATTTCGGGCTGTCATTATATTCACCCACACTATCGCTCACCACATCTCTGTTGTCTCGCAAAATTATAGTCCTTTTATTGGAACATTGAGAAGCAATGTGTCCCGTTCCCAAGCACCAAAAACATTAGATATCCCAATTCCTATAGGGTTGGAAATCCGCATTTGATGTACCTTTGCTAGCAACTTCATCTCTTCCCTTCAGTAGCTCAATTCTACTTTTCGAAATAGCCCAATCACCTTTATTGTTATCCTACTTCAGTTTCCAAAAAGAGTTAGAACCCGAAAAACTCGATGAATATCTAGTTGTCCTCTTCTTCTTCAATTGTCTTTCCACCTTCATAACTACATGTAGCATGTCTTTCAACTCCATATAATATTGCAACTTTACCACATTAGTTGTCTCCATATTCAAACCATTCAAAAATCAGGCCATGGTGGCATTTATATCATCTTCAACATTCGCTCTAATCGTAGCAATCTCCATCTCTTTGTGATAATCCTCCACACTCCTAGAACCTTGGTTGAGGATTTGCAATTTTTTATGAAACTCCCTATAATAATGATTAGGCACGAACATCTTCCCCGTGATTGCTTTCATTTTTTCCCATGTATTAATAGGCCTCTCACGGCTCCTCTTTGTAGATGTTACTACTTGTTCCCACCAAATGATAGCATAATCGGTAAATTCAAGACCACAATCTTTACCTTCTTTTCCTCCGAGTAGTTGTGGCAATCAAATATCAACTCTACTTTCTTTCCCACTCCAAGTATGCCTTCGGATCACTCCTTCCTTTGATTGAATGAATTGTCGTCGTGATATTGTTCATACTTCTATCAAACCATCTCCAACAAGATCTATACCCCTCATTTCATACCTAACTTCTCTACCCACATTCCTCCTAATTCGACATCCACCAATGCATCCTCATTAATGTCACTATCCACTTCACATTCACCAGCAAAATCCACTCTATAATCTCGCATTCCTTGCCTCCTTACGTTAGGAATTTATCTAGGTTGTTCCCCCACACAAATTAGCAAACAATGTGTCTTGCCTATCTAATTTGTCTCTCACATCCTCAAACAACCTTTCGAACTATTGTATCACCTCATCCGACATGTTGACTTGATTATTATTACGGCTTGAAGTAGAATCGTCTCTATCCGACAACATAAATCTAATTCAATTTTTGTCTAACGTGTATACACTCATGTATCACTCAAATTGACTTTTCCCCTCTATTAGTCTCAACACTCTTGCATTTTTCCACTCAATACTTTCTTGCAAGTATTTCAAAGAACTAAATCGATCTCAATCCAAATTTAATCCTTGTAGAGTTTCAAATAAAGATCTGAGTAAGAAAAATTGATTTTAAAATGACTGAAAAAGTAGGAATTGACACTTTGAATAGAACACTAAGGAAAATTTTAAGAATGTGCTTCTTGAATTTGAATTGGACACTTTTGAATTTGAATTTCGTTTTTATTCAAAAAAATAAAATTGTATACTGCTGGCAATTTTCTGAATTTTCGATTTTTTTGCTCGAAAATTTAACTAGATACTAGCATAAGAAATATAAATTGATTTGGGTGCTATATTAGCACACAAATAAGTTTTATATTTTCTTTTTTATATATATATTTTATGGATTGGAGAATCAAAAATGAAGAAGAATGAAAAAAACTAAAACTGAAAAAAAGAAATAGAAAATGAAAATATAACATTGATATTTGGAGCATTGCTCTAATATCAACTTATGCGAACTCACGTAGCAATAGTAGTTACGAAACCCACACAAAATTGATTCAATCCCAAGAAAGCGAAGAATCAATAATTAAGCCTGATTCAAAAATATTGAACCAATGAACCAATACAATCGCTGACAATATGTTGACCCCGTGATTACAAAATTCAATAATCTCACTCAATTTGTTTGAAAGCCACAAGAAATAATTTTGATAAGTTCATAATTAATTGGATAAAGAACAAGAAGAAAGCAATAATGTTTTGCAATTAATCTATCATTTTTTTGTCTGTTGTACAATGAAAATAATAATCTTATTTATATGAAATCCATAAAACCCTAGTAAAACAGAATTATACTCTAAAAATAACAAAGATATCACAAAATAGAGTTTTAACTAAAATAGAAGATGGAGCAAAATTTGAAAAATTCGCAACCGAAAATATATTATACGACCGCATGGATTTACTATGCGGTCGCATAGGCCTTCTGAACTCCTCCACTGTGGGTTCGGTAAAGGGGCATGCGACCGCATGTCCTGAACAACTATGTGGTCGCATAGTTGTTCCTTCCAACTTCTCCGTCCATTGCTTGAATCAAGTTGCTACACTTCGTTTCATCTCTCATGCCCAACATAAAATTTGTCTCATTGCTTATCGTGATTAATATTTCGTCCACCATGGCTTGAACAAGTAGTATCATTGTCTCTTTGACCCACTTCGCTCGCGACCTAGTCATAGCCCTTCCTTAACGATCAACAGAACATTGCTCAGACTTGCACTCGTATCATGGATCACATCAGCTTGCCACTTATTTGTCTCAATTTGAATACCTAAACTACCCAATTTTTAAATTAAAAATCTACAAGAGATTCCCTTTCCTTGTGACCACATATGCGGGTGTTCATTGCCAGAGATAAGATTGGTGAGTATTGCGTAGGACAAATCATAAGCTTCTCCAGTTTATTAGGTTAATTAAGATGATATGCTCTCCTTTATAATTGAGTGTAAGAGTAGCTCGAGTTTAGCTTCACCAAAATCTTGATCTGTAACATTGAACTCCAATTTATATGTAATGCAAGAAAGAAAATGAAAGGGTAGTTCCATTCATTTCATTAACTTGATTATTGTTTTATCACACTATTCTGATTTTTGATTTGTGCTATGAATGTGGAGATGATACTAGATTAATCTAATACTAGATTAGAGAAAATAAGAAATTATAGCCACAATATTAAATAATTGATCACAAGAACAAAATAATTTGTAGAGAATCAAGATTTTATTCTAATGTGGAGAAAAAATATAATGATTCATGTTTACGATGTTTTTAAATTCTTGCTCAATCATAATAAAGAGCCAACTATATATAGGGAACAAATAGAAGACGTTCAACCCATAATAGTAGAATTTTAGTTGAAGTAAAATACAAAAAACGGAGTCCGAAATGGAACAGGAGGAAAAAACAGCATTGTGGCGTCGTTGCAGCACACTGTTGGCTCCCCAGTGCTGGGGTGTCGGTTCCCTATCTTAATATAAAGCTGTCGGCACCTAGGTGCCTTTCTCCATCCCAAATACCTTCCAAAAATGTTTTTCTTCATTCCAAAATTTTCTTCAAGTCCAAAATAAATTTCAACTCTCAATTGGACTTCCAAATAGAATTTCAACTAAAATTTGTCAAATAAATTTGAATAGGATTCCACGATAGCATTCCAATCCTCTTAACGTGTACTTTAGGGTGTGTTTGTCTCTCATTATTGGGAGAAAAATAGAGTAATGAATAGCATTTTTTGAAGAATGTGTGGTTGAAAAGTAAAGTAATTTTATTGGTTTGTGTGTAGAATATTTTATTGAGTGAATGTGTGGTGGAGAATCTTATTGTAGAAAATAATTTTTGGAATAATGGTAGACAAACATAAGCTTAATTAGAAATCTCAATTATCTTTAACAAAGAATTCGGGTCACGCCCAAATTCTAACAATTTGCTTATATCATTTAGTTTTTTGGATAGTATGTCATGATAATTGTTGCTAATCCATAATTCTGGGAAAAGGGTGAAAATTTCAGGAAATTAGATCGAGAGATTGATTGACTAAGTTATCTAGTTACTTGTAGAGGTCCGGATGCTAATTTTATGTTAAGCACGGATGACATGTTATATACATCAATTGGTGGAT
Source organism: Fraxinus quadrangulata (assembly GCA_903798255.1). Taxonomy (NCBI): domain Eukaryota; kingdom Viridiplantae; phylum Streptophyta; class Magnoliopsida; order Lamiales; family Oleaceae; genus Fraxinus; species Fraxinus quadrangulata. The sequence continues at coordinate 10,900 of CAIGRB010165597.1, forward strand.
TTTAGATTTAATATTGAGATTCATCATAAGTTTATTTACCAATGGTTGTATATGACACATTACTGGTGCTTAACATACTCATCTTATGTTAAGCACCGATAACGTGTCATATACACCCATTGGTGGATTTTAATTTTAATTCAAATTTCAAGATCCACCATAAATTTATCCACTAATGGATGTATATGATGAGTCATCGGTGCTTAATATAAGATGAATAATGATGCTCATTTGATCATTCCTATATATATAATTTATTTTTTTTAGTTTTTGACCAAAAAAAAAACCAGAGTTATTAATGATTTATTGTTGATTACAAAAATAATTACTTTTTTGGTTTTTATTTTTTATTAGGCACTACATTTCTTTTTACTTTTACTAACACACAATATTGATATCGGTTTTGATATTATAGTTATATCACTTCAATGAATTAGTTGTTCCAATAAGTGAAGTAAGTATTTTGGTCATTTTTTATTCAACTTCTTACGTTGCCTTTTATGATAATGTAACTTATAAGTTTTCATAAATAAGTCAAATCGATTCATTTGAAAGTTGAAATGGTTAGAGGAACACATTTATCTTTACGATGTCGAATTACATCATTTACAAGCTTAGTAATTAAATAAATAACACGTTTATGATTTGATACAACTTGTTAGTACAAATTTGAAAAATACGGTTTTAGACCAAAAAATAAAATAATGTATGAGTAGTATTAATGTAGTTTGACACTTGGTCCTCATCAATGAAAAAAAGGGAATTTCACTACCATTTAAAAGAAATATGTACCACGAAAATTGTAAGATTATAGGGAGTAACACAAAAATGTAAATTTCAGAATTAGCATTAGACAAGATATAAAGCCCCAGTTTGACAAAAAACAAAATTTAGAGTTTAATTTAAATTAAAGTCAACAATTAATTTTAACCACACATTTTGTGAGACTTGTTACTTTTCAACCACACATTTCATCAACTTTTATCAAAATTTACAAAAAATTTAATTTTAATCCCCGTGGGCAAAATATAATAATCTCAAATTACGTATGTTATTAAGAGATAGTCCATAATATCACAAAGTAAGATGAAGGAAATGTAGAATGAAGCTTTTATGCGTAAGAAAACAAAGTAGAAGACTAATAAACTAACTCATATATTGAGTGTTGTGCCTCATCTAGCGAGGCATCAGTCAAACAGCACGTGGTAGAATAATATAGGCCTACACTTCACATTATCCTGATAACGACAATTTTGGCCGAATCGATATGGATAGGCCAAACCCATTGGCTACAGCTGAGCCTTAGTAGCCGAGGCCTATTGGTAAAGGCATCTCAAAGGAGATCTTTATGCAAGATCTTGCAACAAGTGGGCACCTCACTAAAAAGGTTGCTGCATTGAACCAACATGTCAAGTCTAGTCTTATATGACAAGCCTAAAACTGTACAACAGTCGCTACAAAGTGATTTATGGACTAGGATTGATTGATTGACACTAGGGCAAGAGTGTCCAACCACAGGGATGAAGCCACGTGCATCTTCATCCAACTGTTCGTATTCATCATCTTCTACTATAAACGTTCATGGTTATTTTCATTTAAAGGTAGTGTAAGCTTAAACTCTCACTACTGCTTTGTTCTTAGATATATTACTGTCCCCAGTTACGAACCCCTTTTACTTGTCGTGGATTGTGTCTTAAATATAGACAAGATACGCCACTTGTTCTACATGGGATTAGTTGCAAATTTGGAGGACATAAAATTGGTATTGTTGGTCGAACTGGCAGTGGGAAGACTACTCTCATCAGTGCCTTGTTTCGTCTGGTGGAGCCCATGGGAGGGAAGATCGTGGTGACGTCTCAACAATTGGGCTTCATGATTTGAGGTCTCATTTTGGGATTATACCTCAGGATCCTACCCTTTTCAATAGAACCGTGAGGTACAATTTGGATCTATTGGCTCAACATACTGACCAAGAAATATGGGAGGTAATTATTGGTTGCTATCATTATATGTTTGGCATGTACAATGAACAAGATTTTATATTTTTTTTCCATAATATTGTTTAATACTATTTAGTCCACCCTACCAAAGATGCTAACGTCTTTATTTTTTTGAGAAATGATTGTATTGACAAGATGATAATCTACTTTTACTTTGAAATCTAAAGGTACTCAGTGCCAACTCAAAGAGATAGTTGAAGAGAAAGACAATGGCCCAGACTCTCTTGGTAAGTTTTAGGACTTGTGATGCAGATATCAGTAATTGAAATAACAAAGAACCAAAAACGTGTCATTTCAGTTGTAGAAGACGGAGCAAATTAGAACGTGGGCATCAACAATTGTTTTGTTTGGGATGTGCTTTATTAAGGAAAAGCAAGATATTAGTACTTGATGTAGCGACTGCATCAATTGACAATGCTACTGATTACATCTTGCAGAGAACGGGGTTAAATTCACCAATGACCACCCAATTTTATACTTAATGTCACTATGACCATCCAATTTGATTTTGTTTTACCACGACCATCCAAATTTATACTTAGTGTTACCATGACCACCCAATTTTATTTTATTTAATCGTGATTACCCAATTTTATATAACATTTTATCATGGCCACTCAATTTCTTTTCACTATTTTCACTAATTTTAAAATAGGTAAAACGATAATTTTACATTATATATGTAAAAAAAATTTAAAATAAAATAAAATAAAGACTTATTTTGAAAAAACAAAATAAAATAAAACTTATTTTAAAAAATGCGTTTCTAAAATTTAAAAAAAAACCTTTTGTTTTTGTTTTTTTTAAATTATTTTATATATAATGCAAAGTTATCGTTTTATCTTTTTTATAATTAGTGAAATGAGTAAAAAGAAGTTGAATGGTCATGATAAAACGTTATATGAAATTGGGTAGCCATGACAACAATAACTATAAAAGTTGGGTAACTTTGTGATACAAAATCAAATTGAGTGATCATGATTACACTAAGTATAAAGTTGAGTGATCATTGATGAATTTAATCCCGTGTGCTAAAATAATGGTACTTGTCCTATTAATTCCCAACAAAAATAAAATCATTGCATATAATATTTTTATTTAAGATTTTAAAGTATATTTAATCCATATATGATTAAAAAATTGTGAGTCATATGAAATATGTAGTTATAATAAATTTTTGACTTGTGTTTAAGATTTTAACCTAATTTTTTAGTTGATCCCAATGAAAACTTAATTTTAACTAGACATTTAATGGAAATCACAATTTTTCAATCAAATATTCCATCAATTTTTATTAAAATATATTAAAATATTGATTTTTACCTAAACTTGACAAGAGCTTAGCATGTTAAAATATAGCCGAGAGTTATCACAACCCGAGTATAGCAATATAATTATTAAAATCGAGTTTGACCACTAAACAAATAACTTGTCATTAACGTTTTTTACAAGGGCAAAATTCACTGTTAGTTTAGCACGGGAGAATTGATAAAGTTAAAAGAGTAATATTATTCACCTGAATACCAGTAATTTTTTGTGAGTGCGAATAGCATTAAATGGGTGTTCGGTGGAAATTAAAATTAGATTTTTAGTGAATTGTGATAGAAATTTTTGAAATGTATGGTTGAAAAGATATGAAACCTATGAAAAATGTGGTTAATATTGATTGTTTGGTTAATGTATGATTAATTTTAATTTAGATTAAAATTAAATTTTAATTCGGCCTAAACTGGTCACAAAAGAGGATTAAAACGTTAAATATTTCATGATTTTAATTAAAACTTCCTTAATAACAGTAAACAAAGGAAAGGGTGAATCAGGGAATGCATGCCGGTCATAAAGCGACAGACGGTCATGATATAGTGGGCCCCTCTCAACTAAAGATCTTAATCTCTGTTTCTCAATTATTTTTGTGTCACCTCCTCATTAATGCTGACTTTTGCTTTTGTACACCGGGCCCTTTGGACAATTAAAATTGATGAATTTGAAGACATATTTCTTCCAATATATAAAATGGGTGGGCGGTCAGATTGATAAATCCCCTGTCAAATTTTTAATTGACGGACTAATCAACCGTGCCATAGAAACAAACAAGGTGAATGACAGAATTCTACGGAAAAACACTCGTCAAAAATTTACTGATAGCTCGGAGGAAAATATAGAAAAGCCCGCCAAACGAAATCTGCCATTACAACACTTGGAATATGACCCCATTGTTACATTAGTTTAATCTTTTATGTTAGCCATCCAATTTAATCAAACTTGTATTCAAAACCATAAGTTTCGCTCACAACAAGACCCTACAACACTTGTTGTCATTTGGCAAATCTTGATTATACCAAACAGACAAGTTACAATGACCCATCCAAATCTTGGCATAATTTTAATTTTTTTTAATCCCTTTATAATAAGAGTAGATAAGTTCTAGAGAGACAACTTTCTATATTATTCTTTTCCAAAAAAATTAAGAATCTTTTTAAGGTACATGCATCCCATTCGTGATTTCAAACTCAAACATGGTATAGTCCAAAGACCAAGCAAAACGTTTAGAATAAGAAAGATAAATGAAGATGCCACCTTTACTTCTCTATTCCGTGACACACTTACCATTTCCCTCTCTGCACTCATCTCTATTATTACTATTATTTTAGGACATAAAATTGATTGATTGATGTTGTAACATCTTACCTCTTCAAACAATTTGACCAAGTTTTGCTTTCAAGTTACATAAAACATATACTGTCATCCTTGTCCAATCATTATTAATGTCGATTAGCATTTCTAGTTGTTGTCTCAATTTAACTTATGAAAATAGAAAATAATGATGGATAATTGTAAATAATTTTTGGATCACAACGATAATCGAGAAAGGAGATAGATATTAGATCAAATAAAGGGAGATTGAAAACGTCCCTTCTTTCAAAGAGAGATTGAAGGGTAATTTTATTTCATTTGAAAGCTAGAAACAAATTGAAAATTAATCGATGAGAATTCTAAAGATTTTTGGAGAGAAAAAAAAATANCATTTATAAATGGCGTGTAAACTATAAACATTAACCAAACATGAATTAAAGAACTTAATCCTTATTTGGTGTCCATTTATAAATTATTTATAATAGGTTAAATGAATCAGCTTTTGTTTATGGTGATAAAGAAGATGGAAAAAAAATGAGTAGGTTTTTGAAAGTGCAAGTAAAATCAAATGAAAGGGGGTGGAAAATTCTGGCAGTGAAAACGACTTTGCCAGTGCCAAATGCCAATCCACAGACCATCAATCAATTCAAATGGCCTGATATTCAACTCCAAATCTAAACAAGTGGCCTGCTCTAACCCTAATTGGCATCATTCCTATTATAAAAATAGTAAAACATCTTGCCAACAAACATCATCACAACACCATTATTATATGTATCTAATCTTGGTACTATGTCGTGTTCTCTCGACAAAGACCATAGATAGAGTCACTGACCCCACACCCTCACCCCCACCCTCAACGACGTGCAGAGCACGCGCCCGCATTAAAACGCCATCAACTCAACGCCTATCCCTCCGCCGTCGGTTATAGATACAGATTTTTCAGCATCAATCAATGAATTATTCAATGCTTTACGTTTCTTAGCCTTGATAAACGAAACTCACTTTTCATAAACTTTCCATAAACCAAGCATTAAGATAGGAATGATAATGAATCGAGGCGAATCGACTCGTCTCGTATGTGCACCACGAGCCGAGCTTCTACTACTCATTACTCATTGGCCGAGCTCGGCTCAACCCGTCAAACTTCGGCTCACTAGATTGTCATTTTTTAAAATAAAAAAAAAGCTCTTTTTTTTTTTAAAAAAAGGATAAACTCGCCGTCTTGGATGAGTCCCGAACCGCTTGACTGGTGCTCGGGCTCGTCATTTGACTAGCTCGAGCAATCTTTTCACGAGCCAAGTGATTGAGCTGATGAACCGATTGGTCCATTTGTCACCACTACATTAAAGCCTGTTTATTGGCTTAAAAATTTTTAAAACATAATTTTGAATTTTTTTTTTTTTTTTGAATGTATAGTTAAAATGATGAAAAAATTATAAGTTTACGTATAAAATATTTTATTGTGTGAATATATGATTAAAAATATTCATATAGCAAAAATTAAATTAAGATACAGGTTGTGCAATAGGAGCTAAATACTCGTCTAAACAGTGTATAACACGGAATTGTGTGCTATCTGGCTGCACTTCTGCCCTCTTTTTAACTTTTTAAGTAATTAGCCATTCTTCGATAAATTTATAAATTATTTATAGATTATTTATAAATCTATTAAACTTATTTGCGATTACAAATATTATCAATTTGTATATTAAAGCCTTTCACGGAAGCTAAAGTTTTGGCCGAACACCCTAAAAATAATATAAAAAATGTTAAGTACATAATAAACACCATAATGATGTTCATAATGTACACATATTAACCTCTTATTGGAGGGTTGCCTACAGCCCTCAATAGAGAACCGTACGTGTACATAATGAACACCATTATGATATTCATAATATACCCATTACACATCCCAAATAATATTTGATTCTTCTCTTTATCCGCTACTTGCGCATATGTGCCGTTTACAATTTCCTTCACCTTTCATTTTCAATTTCCCTATTAAAACGCGACAACAAGCGCGCAGGTCCACGTGTTTACCTTTACATTCACGTTTTTCACTTTCGTCCCCAAAGTTGACTTCATAGAGAACCCTACGCGTCTAACAAACACGCTCTTCCATAACCTCGTGTGGGCCCCCAAAAACTTATTCAGCTAACATGCGCCGGTATTGTGCTAACTTAAGTACCCGCCAAAACTCAAAAATAAAATCAAGAGAGAAAATGATCAAAATGTTGAAGATTAAGATTAATTACAATTTACAGATATAAATTAAATGAAAAGGATAAAGATTTGAACTAATAGTCTAAATCTGTGTTAGAGACGACGTTACTGATAGGTGATAACTTTTCGCGATTTTTATTGAAATTGCCGAAAAGAGGATCTGAATTTCAGGAGGAAAGATTAACGTGAACACTAGCGGTTTTGGTGGAGTTACAGATGGGGCAAGTATGGAGAAACGACCCGCACACAGTGCAGAGGCAGAGATGCCTGCACGGCAAAAGCAGCACACATGATTCCTCTTTCCCACAACGCCTGCACATCCTGTTCTTGTTACTCACTACAGTGTTGTCCAACGCACCACCACAATTGGAATTGTTGACAAATTCACGGGAGGAGCATTCCGGTAATACGCGCCGGTCCATTTCGTCGAAGTTGCTGCCGCAGCATGACTGCGCGTCGTCGATCAACGCCGCGGCAGCATCGTCGACGCAGTGGCGGTGTTGCTGCTGTTGCTGTTCGTCCTTGGCTTGAGTGAGGACTTTTTCGAGATGGCATCTCAAGGTCTTCGCTGTGGCTTCATTTGTTTGAGCCAAATCTCGCCATATCTGATTCTCCACACACAGAGACTTCACTCGCTCTTCTAACGCCCAATTTAATTTCCCAATCCTCTCAACTTCTTCCTCTTTGGCTTTCAGTTTTTTCATTATGTTTTCTTCAACTGCCGCCGCCAATCTCTGAGAATATCTGGTTCGCGTACCTTCAATTTCCATCCTCACTTTATCCATCTGATAGAAACCAATATGTTAAAAGTTAACCAACAGAATAAAAATTAGAAACGAAAATGAATATGAACCGACGGAATATAATCTTACATGTTGAGTAATAAAGCGATCGATTTCTGATTGCTGTTGTTGAATCTGAAAAGAAATATCTTCGCCGAGGAAAGTGATGGAACCGCAACTGTGCTTTGCATTTTGATTCTGGGAAACGCTAGGGTAAGATGAAAGCAAAGGATTGATTGCATCTCTTGAACGCTTTCTAGAAATAGGAACGGCATACGTGAGACTACTGTCCGATTTCATTGTACCAGTCTTCGCCGGAGCCAAATCGCTAATCACTGAACCATACATAGGAAGCATAGTCTGCGTCGCCGTCGTTGTAGCCACCGCTCCGTATGCCAACGGAGTACTGTACGTATTTCCATTGCCTTCGATAACATTCATCGCCATTTCTCTGGATTCATTCAAAAGCATAAATAATACATCAAGAAAGAAAATGAAACAGGAAAAAGAAATCAATAAATTGAAAGTATTTACCTATTGCTAATAATCTGTGGAGGAAAAAGACTGAGATGCCGAGCTTCAACAGCCATTAATATCTATGGTGATTTTCTTGGTCACTAAGGAGATGTTCCTCTATGTATGATGTATCTGTATCTGTCTTTATATGTGTGTGTGTGTGTGATGTAATTGCGTGATTATCTTTGAAAACTTTGGCTTTGTGGACTGGTGGAAAGAACAATGAATGGAAGAGAGGAAAATGGCATTCATAAATGGGAAAATGCAAGCCAAAATGGGTGGGGTTTATTAAGGGTTTGGTTTGGCTTTAAGGATAGAGAGAGAGAAAAAAGTTGGTGAAAAGAAGTTTATTTTAAGTGGCTATTAGAGATAGAGTGAGAAAGATTTGTTTGTTTCTTTTGTTTTGTTTGTTGGAGTGATGGCGTTGGAGATATTTCACCCTCGATTTTTAAATTGATGTTTTACGGTTTTAATTGCAATAAAGATCCTTAGAATTTGATCATTATAATATTTATATTTTAAATTTTTTACATCGCATTTTTATCTTTAGTTTTCAATTAATTAATATATATTACCCTTGATGACAATTTTATCAAAAAAAAATTCTTTATAATGCATGAAAAGCTTATTTGCCCTTCTTTTATTCTCTCTCATCTTTCTATATTTTCTACAAAAGTTTCGCAGTTGAATAGAGGTGGCATTGGGCCGATACCCACGAGCCGAGCTCAAACTCGTTCAAACACGAGCTCGAGTTTTTTTTTCTTTGTTGACTCTTTTGTTCGGCTCGTGGGCTCGACGAGTCGAATTTTGCTTCAGCTAGTTGGACGAGCCTCTAGGCAGAGTTTCGACTAGTCGCACCGACAAGCTATTCAATATTTTGTCACCCCTACAGTTGAATAGTTATTCCTTCACACATATGTAGCATTTTGGTGTGCTATGTGCTACCATACTATGCTTGTTCGCCGTCAATTCAAATTAAAAAATTGTAGTCAAAAGGCGAGCACACAATCCAGTCTCATATTTAAAACTACTTTCGAAGGTTTTTCTAACGAGTGGTTGGCTCTTCCAAATCGAGTCATATTTTTATGCAAGCAAAAACATACAAAATACAAAGGTTTGATAAAATCGTTGCCCTCTTTTCAAAACACGTTTTTATAGAAAAATCGCCATCGTGAACAAAATGTATTAATTAACGAAGGTAAAAAATAAGAAAGTAACAAAATATTAGAAAATCAATTAGAAAGTAAATAAATTAATTGAAAATTGTTATTTTATTTAAAACATGGTGAATCAAACAAAAATTATCGTGAATGTAACTTTCATTTCTCTTGAGATCGATTCAGTTAGAAAAATGCTACTCCATAATCCTTTAATTTTCTTTAGTCGGTCGAAAACTCGAACGTCCTTTGTAAGTTGTAACCAACACAGATCTGGTCAGTCCGTAATTTCACCCAAATATTAGGGGTGATTCTGGATTTTCATATTTGTCCTGATTCGATGACTAACTTGAGCTTCACCACGTGTCGTACCATATACGATGTGGAGGGACACGTGGGTGGGATACCGACAGACAGAGTGGGACCCATGTACGATGTCCTTTGCAGTGTATGCCTAGGGCAGTTTGTCCATTTTGAGGACAAGCCGCATGGGAAACGCTCCCCTAGGTGATAATCTTCCTCACACGTGGTTAAATTACTATCGTATATTAATTTTTTTCACCTCAAAAAAACAAAGGTAATTTTGACAACTATAAATCAAATAATTAATAATATATTTAGGTTAGTTTCGGGTCCATCTTGTTTAATTAGGTTCAATTATTTTGAACGTATTTGAGTTAGGGGGGAAAAACTTGGTCAGAAATAATTATTATTAAGTTGACAAATAATAAGTATCTAACTTTTTGTAACTCAGTGGCATTATTCTTGCACCATCAATGATTGTATTAAAAAAAAAAATTAATGAAATGAACAAATTCTTGGTAACTTTTTAGGTTAAATGGAATCACTTCGCCAGATGCTTTTCTTTGGGAGAGTGGCATTTCTATCAAGTTATTGAGTGGTTGTTTCGTGAACTTATTTCGCCTCCCTTCTCCTTTCTTTTTAGATAAGTTCACTTTTTGTTAATCAATATTTAATTGATTATTTAGTTTAACGTACTGAGGGTTCGATTGTCATGATTATTTTTCGTGAAAGAGTTTTTTTAAGGAAATATTTTTCTAGGATGCCACCTTATTCAGCATTATGTAAAAATCTCTTATATTCAAATAAAGCACTTATAGAAAATTATCTAAACATATACTTATCGATCTCTAAAATTATGAATTTATGTAGATAGACATAGAAGTGAAAAGAAAAAGAAAAAGAAACTTGACAATTATTAATAGATAAATAGTAATTGAGGTACCATTCCCCAAAAGGAAGGCATTTGGCAAAGTTATTCCGTTTATGCTTTTTTAAGTAATGAAAAAACAATCGCATATTTCTCTCCATGTATGTTACAAGAATTTGTTCCTTTCATTGTTTGTTTTTGACAAATTTTAAGAAATCAATTTGTTTTCAACTCCAATTACCTTTTAATGCACGCTACCATCCTCTATATGTTAATAATTCGATTAATGTATGAAGAGTCGATAATTCTTGCTTGTCAAGTTAATATTAATTATTTTTTATCGGTTCAAATAGCACTAAGATTGTGAACTTGATAGTAATTATTATTACGTTAAGGAAAACAAAACTCTGTGACCCATTTATGTAGACTGGTTTTGTTTTTCACACGAATTATAAAATTTTATTTAAAGTTATTGAAAAAATATTTTTTGTCAAAAAACTCTCATAATTTACCCTTATCTAATTATCAACAATTAGTAGTAAATAAGTTATAATTAAGCAAATTAAATAAGGGTATTTTATTAAACGAACAAATCAGAACATTTTCAATAAGAAAACAAGACTATATAATTGAGACAAGAAAGAAAAGTCAATCTATATAATAAAAAATAAACAACTACGACATGTTTGGTATGAGTAGTCGTCATTCTCCAACTCTAGTACAAAAATAAACAACTACGACATGTTTGGTATGTATAACTAAAGAGTACCTAAGAAAAGCATATTACACAACATATTTAGTGCTAGCTTGAAAAAGCTAAAAGAATTACTCTATTTAAAAAAATCAGTAACTTTTAAATCACACGTTTCATCAATTTTTATTAAAATTTACTAAAATTTTTTTTTATTAAAAGCTCTACAAAACAATTTTTTCGTGACTGATTATTTTAAGTGAAAATTAATTTTTTGAGTGAACTGCCGTTAAAAGTAAGGAAATTTATAAATTCATATGCAAATTATTTTACTAAAAAAATGTGTAATTCGAAATAAATTTAAGAAAAATAATTTTCACTAACAAATGTTTGCTGTGTATCTACCTGTCTATGGAGATTAGAGCAAATATCAATAACTTATTTGTTGGTATTCATTGAAATCTGAAAAAGTATGTTGAATTATGCAGGGAGTTGTTGTTGGGTTGTGTTGGGTTGGATTGCAACCTCGTTCACGCCCCATGAATTGCGCTGTCACACTTTGGTTTTATCATCATAGTGCCAAAGACGCAAAGTTCCTCAATAAAGCTTGCAAAGGACAAAGGGTCTACACACACACATATTTATTTGCTACATGAAAAATCATGTGACTTCTCCTTTTTTTTTTTTTTTTTAATTAGCTGCACCTGCACTCAACAGATTCTTTATCACTGATCAATACCAATATTAATATAGTTTGAGGTACCACTGCCATGGCTTTTCCTAGGCCCTTCATGTCCCTAGATTTGCTTAATTTGCCATTTCACAACACTAGTGTCTTGTTACAAAAACCCAATAATATAATCAATATCGATACGATTTCAATAAAACAAGTTAAAAACGATGTCATTAAGTATATAGATTTTTTATAGCTACATATAAATATTACAATGAAGGGTACAAAGCGATGAAAAAGCTTCGCGTAAGCATACAATTAAACGAATTTACATATTCTACTTATAGTATACTAGTCGAATAGCGCAAGACTTTCACAAAAATAGTTAAATATCTAGATCCAAAATTCTTGCATCTACTATCTAGTCTAGTTTAAAATCGCTATTATCCACTGGTCGAGGAAGAAAGCTAGGATTCTTGCCTTCCTACCACGAATGGATTGTTTTGAGCAACACTCACCGATTTCATTACCGACC
>CAIGRB010165597.1:36771-51831 GCA_903798255.1 Fraxinus quadrangulata
ACATCAATGGTCTCTTCCATGCAAAGTTTTACAAAACAATATTGCGAATGTTATCGTACCCCGAAAAGGTCATCAAGATGAAGTAAGCACATTTGATCTCTTCCTTCTCGATTCCTTTCTTATCTGTAGGAAACTTGATTTTCCAACAATTGCATTAGGACTCATGAAACTTGTCCATTCGTCATGAAATGTTAAATTTTTACCATATGGTATGCTTCTCACAAAGATTTTCAAACACATTCACGTCTTATTCGATAATGAAACGTTTGTCCAACTTAAACCTACCGATACTAGTAACATCAAAACACTTAAACGCATGAAAATCACTAAAGAAAACGATCAATTGGTGGCACATACTAGGGGATTCGACCCCACCTCGAGTCCATCAACTCTACATTTTGAGGGTGACGACGAAGGTGACGATGACGTACAAGAAGCTCATGTTCCTTCTTACGACATTCCGAGGTCCAGCATCCCCCATTCTTCGAGCAGTGGCTTCGCATTCACCGAAGATTAGTACAACCTTTTGAATGGCCGCATTGACTCTCTCACATCCCCGGTTGATGGTCTTGGCGGAATGCTCCATCGGGTACTCGCTCAACAGGAAGCCATTCAAGCTCAACAGACGGCGGTGCACGATCAACAGAATGCCTTCTACGCCCACTTGATGGTCTCGGCAGAATGCTCCATCGAGTACTCGCTTAACAGGAATCCATTCAAACTCAACAGACGGCGATGCAGGATCAACAGAATTCCTTCTATGCCCACTTCTATGCTCGATTTCCTCATCTACCTCCTCTGGAGTCCTAGTCATAGTTTAATCTTACTTTTTCATGAATTTTCTCTTTATTTGCTTTACTATGGATATCTCCTCACATTTTGCTTCATGTTGCCATTTTCTATTTGCTACATGTTGAATATGTCATTGTGGATTCTCTTTGCCATATTACTATTTTCCTATGAGATTTATTTGCCTTATGTTTTTCTTTATATTTCCCTACTTCATGTTCTTTTTGCTTATGCCAAAAGAGAAAAAAATATATGAACGATGATATGCATGCTTAATGCGTATAAGAAATGGGAAATTCTTGATTTATAAAACATAGGGGGAAGAGTACTACAAATGCATGAATTATATGAGATAAAATATTCTTCTTATTGCAATAATCTATTGATTGTCATAATAAAAAAGGGGGAAATTGTTGACATATGGTTGATCTTATGTTTTGATTATAACAAACAAAGTATGTTTATCTCTAACATTTATATTTAAGTCTTTATTATTACATGTTGCGAATTTAATCATATTGGAGACAAAAAAAGAAGTTGTAGATCAAAAAAGCTCAAAAAAGAAATCGATCGTTCACAATCAAGCACTCACGCCAAAACAATTGGAGACAAATTTGCGCCATTTCCAATCGAGCACTTGCGCTAAACCGATCGAAGATATTGGAACTAGATGTTTTAGCTCGTTTGTAAAGGTAAAACACTTTAATTCTTAGCAATAACACATTGATAGCTTAAGCAAAGGTTTTTGATGCACAAACTTATTTCGTAAAACGTTTTTGCATGAAAATTATTTTCTTTTAAGGTAAGGACTATGACTTAATTTTCAATCATACTAGGTATTACTTACTTTAAAGTATTAAGTAAATATGTCAAGTAAAAATTACAATGTTGCAGAAAGTGCTAGAAACACTTCTAGCCATCCGGACGTCCGGTTTGTCAACAACGGTCAAATTTTTGACCGTTCTGACTGATTTTCAACTGCTACTTTTTGGGTCGTCCGGTACTGTTGCAGACGTTCGGATGGATTGTTCGATTAGATAGACAAAATTGGCGTTTCACACTTATATAAATATCAACTCATTTGTTATTCATTAATACAACAAGAGAGCATTAAAGTGAGATTTTTTTGACTAAAGTAACATTGATTTCTCAAAGTTTTTCTAAACCTAACACTTGACCTTCACTCATTGCTATCTATTAAAGTGTTAGCCAATTTCTCTTTTGGTACTTAATTGTGATCATATCATTTATTAAGTGATAAGTTTTCAATTTGTAAATTCAGTCTTCTTTAAACTTGTGGGCTGTGTTGAGGTCCCGGAAAGCTCAACGTTGTAAAATGATTGATGATTCTTGCTTGTAAGTCATCAAAAACTTTTAAATGGTTGAATTGCACCACAAGTCAATCAACATAGTGAAATTTGCTTTGCTCGTGCCGGAGAGTTTGGTAACGAAGGACGTAGATCATTGCGTTAGATCGAACCTCCATAATTATATCGTTTGCACTCTCTATTTCTCTTTACTTATTGCCTTCATATTCGTGTTTGTTATTTGCATTAATTTATCTAGTTATTATGTGCTTGATTTTAAGTTAATTTCTCAAAAATGTTTTAGAAACTAATTCACCCCCTCTTGGTTAGCTATTCTTTGGCTATCAGGAAGTTGGTGTTTTAAATTATATGAATTTGATGTTTTCCCCAATTTCAATATTTTAACGTGTTTTTGGATTTTGGAATGATGTTATAAAAATGTAAAACAATGATCAACCACTCACTAAAAACGTACTGGGTATTGGGTATTTATAATATGATGTGTTTAGGTAGTATAAGATAGATTGAGCTCTTGAGAAATGCAAACTAGGGTTTCTCGAAAAATGCCGTCGCTCGAGAGGCAGGTGACAATGATTCTGCTTTAGATGCTCGAGCATCAATTGGGCAACATGCTAACATAAATCTGACGACTCTTTCTCATTATTCCATATTCGAACCCAAAAACTCCTAATTTATTTATATAACTCTCCAAAAGACTCATTGACTTTGACAACTCTTTTATAACAATCCTTTTTTTTTTTATATAATAATTCTTTTGTTTAAAGAATTGCCAATATAATACAAATCCTAACAATCTCCCCTTTAGCATTTTGTGATAAAACTATATAATACAAGTCAAAGATGTAAAAACTAACAAATCTACCCAGACTCAAACTGAATGTGTGTCTCTTACATTTCTTGAAACATGTTTCTTGAAATCAACAACTCAAACACCAAGTGTAAAAACATGGGATACATGAAATATAATAATTGAAACAAACTATCATAAATATGAAAACTAGATTGAGAAGCAATACTAATATTAAACAAAACATTAACTTAAAAATTAATATCACAAAATATCAAAATTCAAAAAAGCTAAGTATTAAAAAAATGAAACTCCAAATATTATCATCTTCCCCTTATTGCAAACTCTTCAAGATTAAAATTAAAATGTAAAATGCCATGACTAAAATTAAATTACTAAATTAAAATGTGTCACTAACTCTCCAAATTTAAAATTAAAATGCAACATGCCGTGAATAAAAGTAAATTACAAAATTAAAATGTGTCGCTCTCCTCTTTTTTGTCACAAATGACGAATGGAACTATAACAACAATATATAATAACTCAAAAATGTAGTTGATAGCATGCACAAGCACAATCAATGATCAATAAATTTTTTCACATACTCAGTTCAAATCTAAATGGAGTAAATTATATAAGTGACTCATGTGTTAAGCACGACTAATTTCTTATGATCAAGACACATATGCTTTATATGTCCTAACTCACCACAATTGAAAAAAGTAAGGATAAACCTATGTACAAATAGAGCTGGCAATGGGCCAAGCAGGCCTTATGCGCACGAGCTCGTCTAAGATAAACATTTTTAAAAAAAAATGATAAACTCTTCTCTTTTATCTGAGTTTGTGACCAACTACTTCAATTTCAAGTAGACGGAGTTAAAAATTGTACATGAACAACTTGTTACATGTGCATTTTTTTAAAAAAATATTATAAAATAATTTTTTTGATTAGTATGGTTAAATTAAATATTATTTACTTGACGACATGCAATTTCGACATATTTATTTTGCAATTGAAAATGTCTGTTTTATTAGTCTTTCACGCACATTAATGCTTTCAAAATATTTTCTTTTAGTCGATTGCTGACCTCGAAATCCTTTTACCTGCACTAAAAGCAGACTCCGAAACTACAGTGCTAACTGCTAATCAGAAGTGTTAGTTACTTTCGCCAGAATATAATTACTTATTCTGAACTTTTTTTAATTATTTTGTTATTATGCATATTATGATTAAAGTTATCAATTAATTCAGTAGGCAATTCATTTGGACTTGTGTCCGATGTTTGATTACATGCGGTGGACAAACTATTACTAGAGGAACCACATACATTTGTATCATATCTATATGAGTTAATATCTTCAAATAAAGTTAATACTTCAGCGTCGTCTTCTGGTATATCAATGGAAGGAGTAGATGCAGAGAATACCTGATTAATATTTGTACCCACTCGTTATGTATATAATTCATACATTTCACATAAAATTTGTTCTAAATTTTTATAAGGATTTAGTGTATTAAAAGCTAAACCTTTTGAAATTTGATCGATTAAAAATTTGTACTCGATAAATTATATCGGTGGTCCATGATGCTGCTCACGAAAATAACATAGGCAAGTATTCCCAATATTTTTTAAACTTTAATATCATGGAATATATAATTACACTNAGTACTCGATAAATTATATCGGTGGTCCATGATGCTGCTCACGAAAATAACATAGGCAAGTATTCCCAATATTTTTTAAACTTTAATTTCATGGAATATATAATTACACTAAAATCGGGATCATTTTTATATTTATGAAAAATTCTAGTAATTATATAAAGACTTTCAAGTACCATACAACTAGTTGAATAGTAAACTCCAGACAATATATTTGTAGAATCATAAAAACTTGTCAAAATATTTTTAATTTTAAAAGCTAAAATTCAATCGGATTCATTCAAAACAGTATCATCATCGTTTCTAATATGTCTATTGTTATAAAATTCAGTTATTAAATGTTCAAAATCTTTGCATTATTTTAACAATAAGTAAGTGGAGTTCCATCTATACCCTACGTTACTAATAAATATTTTCGTATTCGTCATCCCAGATTCGGTACAAAATTTCTCAAATGCTTGTTTCTACAAGGTGAAATCGTGATATACACTAGTACATCCCTAATTATTTGAATTTCATGCTTAATATGTTTCAAACCGTCATGCACTATTAAATTAAAAATATGGCACATACATCAAATATGAAACAAATAACCATCGAAATCGGGTTGCAGTACTATGCACAATTTATCAATAATTACCTTATTAACACTAGCGTTGTTGAATATAAATGAATGAATTTTACTCTCGCAACGATATTCTCTAATAAAGAACTCATAATAGCGTTATATATGTTTTTCTTGTTGTGAGGTAACTCAATAATTTTAAAAACAATAATTTTTTATGCATACATCGAAGTGGGTCTATGTAGTGTGCAGTTACAACTATATAACCTCTTTTATTAATACATTCTCATTTATCCGAAATTAAAGATATAATACCCTCATATTTTTCTAAATCAGCAATCAATAGTTTCTTTATATGAATGAAATATTCTATTGTATATAAACGAAGAGTGTTCGACTTACCCCAACGTACCTCGGTTGAAAATATTTTTTCATGTACAAGACGAAACGTTGGTTGTCCACTATTGCTAGAGGCAACTCAGCAGCGACAATGAACTTCATCATTCCCGTTTGAGCCTTCTCTTCCGAATACACCCACGTAGAAAGTAGCGTAGTAGTAAAATCGGTACCTGGACTACCAAATTGCAATTGCGTTTGACTGGCATGAAGAAGCCCGTGTTTGGCCGCACATGCTTTGTAGTGACAGTTGAGGTGGATGTTCCAAGGCCTTTTTTCCATGTCAATCTTTGTTGACAATGTTTGCATCCTACTTTAGATTCTGCAACTCTATCGACCACACGACCTGTTTGAATCAATTTAAAATGATCCCAACATTTTACCTATTTTTCCCCCATTCGATTATCTCTTGTAGCGAGAATATCTAATTCATGTTCATCATACCGTTCCGCCTTGAAAATATCGACGTCATCCAAATATCAACATCGAAATTCAAAATATTTTTGGGAATAGGTACTTCGTTTAGACCGACGAATTACTAATATCTATTTCTAAGTTGGAAAGTCTACGTTATCTAGTAGGCATTCGTCGTACGATACTCTTGTTCTTGATTTCAGGATTAGGAACATACGTATGTTGGTTAGTGGCAGGAATAAAAATGATTTTGGAAGTACTAGCCCTATTTTGATCGGTCTGCTTATATCCTAGACCTCCTCTGTTCCTACCAGGCTTGTTCAACCCCAAAACACTGTCCAATTTTTAGATCCACTAGAGAAAACAAGAAGTTAAGACTTGAAATATTTAGGTTCACTCAAAAATTTCTCAACATGTATTTCTAATTTATCATTTTCAACTGTCAGTTTACTAACTCTCGTAGAGGACTTCTCAAGTTTACCTGTAAGATCTTTAATCTTAGACTCTAGGAATTGATTTACAGTATCTAGTTTATTGTGGTACAATGCTACAAGTTTTTCTCTAACTAGCTAAAGTTCATTGATCTTCTTAAGCACAACTTTATTCACATCTTAATTTTAAGACTCTCTTCAAATAATTTTTGATAAACCTCACGAATCTCTTCCTTATCTTCAGAATCTTCCTTAGATTGCTCACCACTCTCTACTTTCGCAACTTTCTCACTGTCCTTATCAGATTCTGTTTTAATCCTAGCAGTGGAGGCTATAAATTTTCCACTCTCCTTATGTGTAGACATCTTACTTTGATTATTCGAGTTAAACTCGTCATCAATGAGAGTTGCATTCATAACTTTACCCTGATTTCTTTTACCATTAGGGCACTCACTTCTATAGTGGCCAAAACCTTGACATTTATGGCATCTCACAGATTTAGATCTCTTTCTAGACTCACTAGAATCACCTCTATGTCTTTCTTCTTCTTATTTCTAAACATTTTTTTGAAAATTCTTAACAAAGTCGGATATTTCCTCATCATTAAGTGATTCTGAATCATAATTCAAGGCTATAGACTTGTTCTTCTTAGGTTGAGATGTGGTGAGTTCATAAGTTTGGAGAGATCCAACCAATTCTTCAATCTTAACAACATCTAGATCCTTACTCTCATCGATAGCCATAACTTTAGGCCTAAATCTCTCAGGTAAGGATCTCAGGATTTTTCTGACAACTTTAGACTCAATAATTCTTTCACCTAAGTTAAAATTAGAATTAAATATATCATTCAAACTCACATAGAAGTCATAGAAGGTCTCATCATCCTTCATCATAATCTATTCAAATTTAGTGGTCAATATCTGTTAACTTAGAATTCTTAACAGTTTAAGTTCCCTCATGTGTGGTTTGTGAAATATTCCAAACCTCTTTACCAACCTCACACTAAAACACACGCCTAAATTCTTCATGTGATACAGCCATAAATAGAGCATATAGCTCTTTACTATTCCAATTATACTTATCTAAATTTTTCTTAGACTAAATTAAAATATCAGTAGGGATAACTACACGTGTAACTATGGCAGTTGGGAGCGGTCCAACCATTTACCACGCTCAACCAAATATGCTCATTCATCAATTTCAAGATCATTCTAACTTTCCAATATGCAAGTTACTGTCATCAAAATATAACAGGACATACAATGAACTATTCATCTAGAAAATAGGGTTATGAATCGAATTTGGGCTCTGATACCACTTGGAAGTTACTAATTCGATCCTAAAATCACCTAATATGTGAATAATGTGGAATTAAACTAACTATTTAAAAGCAACAAGACTTTTTAATTGTTCTAAATGTTTAGTCAATCAAGTCAATTTTATCACATATTAAATTGCCACAATAATAATTAAAGTAATAAATAACACAAGATTTGATGACAGAGAAAACTCTTAACTGGGTAAAAATTTCGGGACTAAGCTAGTAGTTTCCACTGTAAATAATAAGAACTTACAGTATAATCCAGCCTAGAAAACCCACTAGACTCGCTGATCTAATTTCTGCAATCTCCAAGACCCGCTAGAACATGATTTACTCATACCTGCTCCCGATCTTTTAGAATTGTCTATCTCTTGTAGATCACCAAGAACGTTTTGTTCTTATACTCTTCTTGTACTTCTGGTCCAACATCGATCAATCTTCAGCAATCTCTAAAAATTTAAGAAAGTACCTTCTCGATGATATCTAGAAAGGGGTGTTTTGAATTATATAAATTTGATATTTTTTCTCAAACTTGTATTTGATTAATCTCAAAAATCAAAAGATAGTATAGGATAGATAGAACTCTTGAAAAACGCAAACTAGGATTTCTTAAAAAACACTGTCGCTCGAGCGCCTGTTTAGCGACAGGCAAGCGAGATGTGTGTCGCTCGAGCGAGAGGGGGAGGATAATGATTCTGTTTTGGATGCCCGTGCATTAGCTGTGCGACATGCTAACGTAAATCCAATAACTCTTTCTCCTTATTCCATACTCGAATTTAAAGACTATTAATTTATCTATACAGCCCTCTAAAAGATCCCTTGACTTTTACAACTCTTTTATAACAATCATATTCTTTTATAATAATTCTTTTGTCTAAAGAATTGTCAATACAACATAAATCCTAATACCAAGTCACAACTAATTGATATTTTTCTCTTATGTACTCTTTTTTTTGTGTTTTTCGTTTTCATTAAATTTTGTGAGATTGTTCCCAATGGTGGTATTAGAGTCCAATGCTCAAAATCTTGAATATTGCATCGGAGATTATGGTAATTACAATTTTTGAGGTGGATCGGTGTGACGTGAAGAAAAATTTAATTTATGGTGGAGTGCCGTTCTGGTATTACAGGAACTTTATAAGGCTCTGCAAAGTAAGAATCCAAAAGGGGTGAAAGATATAGATTAGGAAGAATTGAGAGACCAAGACAGTTAGTACCATAAGGAGATTTGTACATGTCTAAATCCATGACATATAAGTTATATTTGAAAAAACAATTATATGAATTGAGATAGATGAGGATAAGGATTTTATGGATCATCCAAATTTAATAAGTGGCGGTGGACTTTTCCCTCGTGGGAAAGGGGCTCCTCTTTTGGAATTGGTTTCTGCGTGACTGAGTTGCTCCATGCCGATGTCAAGATTGAAGATGAAGATAAGAGGATAATTTTGTTGACTTCCTTGCCTAGTATGAAAAATCGGCGATCACTTTATTAGTTGAAAAATCTACATTAATGGAGAATGAGGTTTCTATTACTTTGTTATAGACAACCAACATTAAAAAGCCACTGGTAGGTGAATGGAGATCAACTTCTTTTGGAAATTTCTAATAGCAGGCGTAGAAGAGGTGAATCGCGAGGAAGAAATTATAGTCAGATTGATGATCATTCTCAATCTCGTATTAGGATAGGCATGAAGTGTTATAAGCACCACAAGAAGGAACACATTATAAGAAAATGTGAGAAATTGACAAAGCATCTTGAAGTAAAGAAAAATCAAGCGTCTAAAGAAGTTTCAGATAATGCGATTGTAGTCGAAGATGATATTTTATGTGTTGCCGATTGAAAGTCCAGATAGCTCTTTGTATACGAATTCTCGATATTTTTATCACTCCACAATGATTGGTTTGAGGCCAAACTATAAGTCATTGATGAGCATAATGCTTTCATAACTGATGATTAAAACTTAAATTAAAGGTTCAGGTGCTGTGAAGGTGAAGATGTTGGATGGAGTGGTGAGACAATTTGCATATTCCAAAATCGAGGCGAAGTTTGATACCGTTGGGAGCATTGGACACGTTGAATATATTGAAATTTATTAGACTATAGTGGCACTTACCAAAAATATATGAACCATGCTATATTGTCAAGGTATTTCGTACGTATACACAGTTGGCAGATTTTCATTCGTAATTTTAAAATAAAAAACACTAAACTGCCAATCAGGGGATTGAAATTCAAATTGTATAAAGACGTGTAGTGGTTTGAATAATTTGAGTCAATGATGGGGATTGTTGAATTTGGCTCATAATTTTGCTAAAGTCAAGTCACCAACTAGCGATTTGATTAATCATCCATGCTAGTTTAAAAAAGTGGAGCGGTCACGTCGGATATGGGCTTGAGTTACATTAAGGCCCAAAGTCAATGCATTGATTAAGGAAAAGAAAACACAATTGAATTAGGTTTACTAATTTCCTATAAATTGTTAAATACCCATAAATACATTGAAATAAAGGTGCACGAGAGAGAGACCATTTAACAACCACAGAAATTGAAGAAAAAGTCTGTGCTTGCGTAAGAGTTGAAGAACAAAGGTAACAACTTAGGGCAGTTTGATTTGTATTTTAATTTTGAGTTTTAAAATTTGAGCTCATTTTTAGATTTTTGTTTTTGGGGTCTGTATTAAAATTATTAAAAATTCATTCTGTTTATCATTCTGAAAAATCGTTTCTCAAAATAGAAAATTTAAAAACACGTTTGGTTTGAAATTTTGAGAAACTATTATACTACATTTTATTTCATGAAATTTGATTATTTAGTAAAAAAAAATTGAACAATTTTAAGTTCATATATTATCAATTAATATACACATTTTAAAGTTGGTAAATCTTACATTTTTTTTTGCTACAAAGTAAAATAAAAACAAATAATAAATTTAGTTGGCAAAAGATAGGAAACAAAAAATAAAAATTAATGATCTGGACTAAGATTTTTTTATCTTTGTTCATTTAAATATATTTTTTAGATTTTTTTTTAATGTAAATAACCATTAAGAGTTTGAACTATTTTTATTTTTTAGAATTTCATAATTTTATTTTTCTAGAATTTTGTTTTTGGAATTTTCGATTTTATTTTTCAAAATTTTTCATTTTTATTTTTTTAGAATTTATCAAGTTTTTATTTTTCAAATTTTAAATTTTAGAATTTCATATTTTTTTTAAAAAAATTAGTTTTTAGATTTTTTGTAAATAAAAGCTTATCTAAATGTTTATTTCTCATATTTTAAGTGTGTTCAGAGTTTTTACTGAAAATACATAAAACGTCAAAATATATTTTGAGTTTTATTTTAAGTTGAACCTTATTCAAAAATGCATTTTCGAAAATATCACACCAAACAAGTTTTTGGGAGTTGCGCAAAATTGAAAATAGAAAACAGCAAACCAAATACACCCTTATTTGTAGAGTACATTTATTGTTTTGAACTTTTTAGACAGAAGTTGAATGCCTTGGATTTGCACAGATGACGTGATCAACAAACCTCAGTTCTATTCATATCCATGCATATGACTCCTGCACACTTAGATCATTAGAAACGCGTGGCTTTCTCCGAATGTATGGGAAGGTGATCGTGAACACTCCAATCGTAAAGTCAATCAACTTGTATAGATATATTTGAGTGTTGGATGTACGGAAGACGTGAGTTATGTTGGTGTAGGGACACAGAGGTTTACAAGAGAACAATGAGATAGTAATATTGCTAAGGGTGTGTAAACTTGCATTACTATCAAATGACACTAAATGTGAACTTTTATAATTGAAGAGGTGGAATGATTACTAGGTTCAGGGGCATTAAATGATTATGAAAAGTAGCCACCTTACGACTTAGGCTTGACATATGAAGAGTAGATTAGCAAGTTGATTTGATAGGATGTATGCAACAAAATTGTCACATTAATCAATCGTAGAAATTATCGTACAGAGGATCTTTTGAGGGAGGTAATTCCATGTGCTTGAAGCTTATTCGCATCGGGTTAGTGCTGCATCAAGTCGTATTGCCTTATTTCTGCAATAAAGGGTCCGACCTCTACATGTGGTTCGGTGAAGTGTATCACTTAAAATACCTAAGGGCCTTGAATAAGCCACGTAGGATAGTGGTGGGAAGTGAGGGCCTGAATCGCTTATTACATGACTACCAATGACTATTTCTTGTAGCCACGTAATACGTAAGTGTGATGCCATCATGCCATAACGTAGAGATTAACCACACGGTATGCTTAACCTCGACATCAATCATTCATCTACCACTACGCAACCCCTCGAGCCTTGACGCCAATTAGATCACATTGGGACTAGGCACATCACGTTGGGTTTGGGAGCCACTCGTCACTTACCGCGACAAACTCACCCCAATCGCATAATACTAATACACATTACCATTTTGAGGCAATATTACTACAACTACACATCATCTACAACGAGACAATTCAACTATGACCGTTCCGCTCAATGCAATGGATCTCTTTATTCAAGAAAGAATACCTCTCTATCATGTTACATCCGACCTATCCTGGATTGACATCAGGTATCCTAGTCTCATAGGATAATCTTTCCAAAATGCTACACAGACTCCCTTAACTCATTACTCAAATATGTTATTCATAAACAATTTAACATATAACTTAAATTTTCTCTCCCTCCTGCTGACTGAAGTATCAAAGGAACGATGAGGGCACTTCTTAGCCTACATCAAGAACCCAAAGGCCAACAAATCAAGGTCAAGCCATTCCATATTAAATCGAGGTTGAGCCTACCAATTCAAGCTCATTTGTTCAAGGTCTTGCTCTTACCTCTTACATTCCAGGCTAAGCATAGTTAGTAATGATATTTGGTAACAATATATATGATAGTAGGTCGTTTGAATTAAAAACTGAAAAGTCGAGCTAATTTTTATGTGCTATGAGACTATTTGGAAAAGTCCTATTTTATTTGGAACAATTTTTTTTTTTCAATATTTATAAAATTGTCTAACATTTTTATTTTTCAATATTTATAAATTTGTCTAACATTTTTAATATTTTCAACCAGACAAATTTAATATTTGGGAAGAAAATAAAGTTTTAAAAATTTGAGATTGTAGGTGACACGTATAAAAAATTAGGATATAATTTGCAGAAAAATAAAAAGTTTGAGTATTGAAAGTGCAATTCTTCATTTTTAATTTTGATATTTTTTACTGTCTTTAATGGTTAAACTAACGGATTTTAACAGTATGAGATGTTTCGAACAAAACGTTTCAAACATGGACATTTTCTACGATTTTCAGTAGATAGGAGTGTATATCTAACGTGGATAAGTTTGTAGAGAGTTTTCTGCTATTAAATCATAAAATAAATATTTAGTTTTTCATTAAACAAACTTGGAAAAGTAAATGCAAACATTGAATTTCCTATGCCGTATGCTAACGACTAACCAATTAGAAATGTTGAAATTATCTTACGTTAGTTCTTGGAAGGTAGATATGCCGTGTCCCATTGTTTCTAGATGTACACGTTTGCCTTGCATCACAATGGAATTTTCTCAAAGAGTGTTACGACCGTCTGTATGAACTTCAAACGCAGAGACTTGACACTATATATACACACCATCATAAGAAATATCAAATTATATCAAAGTTCGAGTTTTACACTACATTTGAAGAGCCATGAACAAATACGATCAACGCGAAGCTTCCGGTAAGCATTACGTCTACTTTGTTTTCATCGTTATCTTACGCAAATTTCAAGAACAAGCTCGATTCGTCGAGGCTTGTTTTAGTTTCTAATGGTTGTTCTACCCTGATAATTATACTTTGTATCCAGCACCACCAACTTCATATCCTCCGGGATCACAAGGAAACCTTGATGGCCCATATGTGATGGCACCTCCACCAATGGGTTATCCTACGAAGGATGGTGATAATAGAGGGAATGCCCCTGTAGAGACGACGACCAGAGGCGATGGCTTCTTGAAAGGATGGTAAGATTTCTGATTCTCAACTTTGATAATCGATAGGCAGTCTATCTTAAAATTAACCACGTTTCCTAATTTTGCAACAATTGTTCTTACACAGTCTTGCTGGTCTTTGCTGCTGCTGGTGCCTGGACATTTGCTTCTGATGACAACAGAAGACCATTCTTTCCTTATTTGCGCTATGTAATACCTGTTTTTTTCTACAGAGGGCAGAGTTAATTTATTGTAGTGTGTAGTAAGCTGATTGTTCATTTCATTGTTTTATATAAGTAATAAATTTAAAATAATTCATAATTTCCAAGTATGTTTTTTTCTAAATAGACACGAGTAAATCCGTTCTCTAAAAGGCTCCAACCATTAGGTTGCAGTTCTTGTACAGCTTCTCATTGAACATGATTATGAAAAAAAGGAGTAACTTGGAGTTCTCTTTATAACGTAGAGCTCGTGTTCGAATTGGGATCTCCAGATTTACATTCAAACATCAAATTCAACGAGAAAATTTAAGATGTTTATGATGCAAGTAACATCTGGGATACTAAAAGTCCCTCTTTGGTTTAAAACCGGGAGCAGGATTAATATAAGAGACCTGCTATGGAATTCATTAGACTTTTTGAACAGTACTGCCTGGCCAACCCTGGGAACCGCCCACTTCCAACCCCAAGCATCACAACTCAGGTCCCTCAATGCAATAATATCTTAAGATCAGCGCATATCAGGCAACACAAATCCAAATTTAGAGAGAGATGGTAGAGTTTCCACACAAACTCAAACGATACCTGCCAAACTCGGCTGCACGGGTTGTGCTACGTGTACATAATCATTTACACAATCATTTACAACCAGATGATATGACGAGATTTAATTGGTTCAAAATTTCATCAATCAAATAACTTCTACACTTATATTTTGACAATATGATTAAATACAATATCCTCAACTTTTGCTTCAATATCTAACTATAGAACTTATCATTTGACATGCTTAAAATATTAAACAGATCAAGGAGTCACAGGGTATTTCCCACAGCAGTAAAAGATGTAATGCACATTGAAATACCGGTAGAACGATTATACCCAAACGTGATCTCACATAGGGGTGGCAAAAAAACTCGCCGGCTCGAGCGGCTCGGGCCGAGCCCCAATTTGGGACGTCGGCCAAGCCCGGGCCGGCCCGTGCTATTAATTAAAAAAAAAATTTAAAATCTGTCTGCAGCTGTATCTACATATAGTCGTGTGCACGCAAGGTTGCACGCAGCTAAAAATATGTAAAAAAGAAAAATCATTTTACATGTAATTGTCTTGTCAAAATTTGAATTTGAAAATTAAATATGGTTAAAACAGATATATTTTTTGTCTAT
>CAIGRB010165609.1:2805-15390 GCA_903798255.1 Fraxinus quadrangulata
ATTATATGTTAAAATCATTGCATACAAATTATATATAATATAACACAATTTAAAATAGAGTGTAAGTTAAAATCATTGCAAAACAATTACATAAACTATAATTTGCCAAAAGTTAAATACACATAAAAATTATTGTTGGAATTTTGTGATGTGCATTTGGGTAAATTGCTCAATTACAAGTTTGGAAATACCTCATTAATTCTCCAAATTTTCCTTGCTATTCATCATCATTTGTGTTGATCGTATAAACTAATAATCACCCATCTAAGTGACTTTAGTATCACTGTCACGACCACATTATCCATTGAAGTTAAGATGTATTTTTATTCATTAAATGATGTGTAACAATCAATCTGATGGAGATGTACGAATATAAATACTAATGATATATTCGGTAGAAAGAAAGAAATAGTACTAAACACTATTGGAGAAGAAAGAGAGTAGATTTCAATAATAATACTATTGAAACATGTTTAATAGGCAATTCTATATATAAATGTTGTTCAAACTATTACTATTCAAGAAATCTCTATACCAATTAGCGGATAGCTTTGGTATCCTATTCAAGGTACGAGGATCAATATGATAGAGTCCATATCTCAAGCTATATCCATTAATCCATTCATAATCGTCCATCAAGCTCCATATAAAATATCTCCGAACGTCGGTCTCGTCCCTGTCCACAAAAACATTTGTCAGCAATCTCGACAAGCCATTTAAGTATTATAGAGGAAAAAAAACTATTAATTGTCGATAAAAAAACATCCAAATTATAGTAAAATTATCGATGGAGTTGCAATAATGGTTGTACATAACTCATTCGTGAGATTAACAATACCTTATAGCTCGAGCGAGAAATGCAAGATATGATTTATGATAATTGATTCGCTTGACATCATGCTCATAGTCCTCAACAGGTTTATCGGGTGACGAATAACCT
The DNA here is from genome assembly GCA_903798255.1 of Fraxinus quadrangulata. Classification (NCBI taxonomy): domain Eukaryota; kingdom Viridiplantae; phylum Streptophyta; class Magnoliopsida; order Lamiales; family Oleaceae; genus Fraxinus; species Fraxinus quadrangulata. The sequence goes on from CAIGRB010165609.1 coordinate 3,746, forward strand.
GAAATAAAAGCAAAATTTTAGATATTCTAATACGTAGAAAGGAGAACAATATCGTGCACATTCGATTCAAGGGACACACAGAAGATCAAGGTCATGCATTATTATGAGCAATCAAAACTACAACAAAGAATGTAGTTCTCAAATTTAGTTGTTTTTATGCTTTTCGAGTCTCGTTAATCACATAGAAAACTTTAATATGATGGAATTTCTCTGTTTGACACAAAGTGATCATTTAAAGTCGGTTTTTTTTTAACTGAACTTCGATTGTCGAGAGGTTTAACCGTGGCTAACAAAAGATAACCCGTGGATCAATATTGAGGTACCATTTTCAGTCACAAACATAGGTTTGTTATGGTATCTCTTCTTAGTATAGCTGATAATCTCTTCCTTGCCTCTTGGAACAACAAAAGATAGAGACGTGCCTGTCTGCAAGAAAAATGAACAAAACGTTGTCATGTTCTCCTAGTACGAAAACTACAAATTAACACGTAAACGAGTTTTATCTTACTGGTTCTCCGATTGGAACACCATCACGCTCTGTAGTAGCATACACAAATCACGATCGCTACCTTGGATACAGCTAGAATAATTGCATATGCATCCGGAGTTTATGCAATCCTTTGCGTAAAGGCTGGCATAATGGTTTAGCCCAATAAAGTCGATAATGTCTCTTAACAGCGCTCTTTCCTCTGGAGAAAACCTCGGCAATTCACTTCCATGATATCGACGCATTTGTGGAGGGTAATCTCCGAACACGACTGGATCCAAAATCCTTTAAACAAGATTAAACATCGGGTGAGGTAACAAAAAAAAAAAAACTTCATACAATTACTAGATTTTGACGCTAACCAAGCAATATTAAAAGCCAACGCCCTATCTGCAGCTTCCTGGTTGGACTTATCATCCGTTAATTGTTTATACATTACTGCGTGCAAAATGATGCCGATCATACCTCCTTGTATATGCTGCATCAATGTAAGTTTCTTAGTGAAATTCTTAGCTTCTCGTAAGCTAAATGATAGTTGATACTTGCCTTAAACTTTGTGCGATATAGTTTAGCAGCTTTGGCATGTGCCAATAACATGTTGTGTACTGCAATCAGGGGCTCGATATCTGAATTGCCATGTGGACAATTGCCAGAAGGCGATGAACAACGAGCAGGTGAGAAAGTTCCGATTTCAAATCCCATATTGCCGAATAAGTTGGGATCGTTGATGCTACTCCAATATTTCACACGATCGCCAAAATTATTAAAACACGTCTCAGCAAAATGGACAAAGTCATCCCTACAAAAACCACATGTATGCCTTAATACTGGAACTTTCCCAAAACTAGGCCACATCCCAATATATTCAGGGTCCAAAGGTAACTTCTACGTACTGCATTAAGGTACTGAGCCAGCCCCCATATCTGTCTTCGAGTTCTTGAGGATAATCAAAGTGGTGGATGGTCACAAATGGCTCAATTCCTGTATTAAGTCTTGAATCCTATCACCGAAGCAAACTATTCAAACAAGTTAAAGCACGGAATAAGATCGTACCTCTGAGTAGGAGATTATCGATAATTTTATTATAGAACAAGATTCCGGCTTGATTAACTCCACCAAACTTTCCTCCTTCAAAATCAAAATGACATCATGAAGAAATTGCTGAGCAAAATAAAGGTAAAATGAGGCCTGGAGAGAATGCATACTAGGAAGAATTCTACTCCATGAAATTGAAAAGCGGTAAACATTTACCCCAAGAGAATGTAGTATCTCAATGTCTTCCTGTGCATGATTAACAAATTTTACCATTAATTATAGAAAATTTTAATAGTAACGAAAATTTAGTGTTCGCACCATGTAACAGTGATAATGATCTAAAGCTATATCGCCATTTTCTGTGCTGCCTGACATAATTTTAATAACCAAATAGTAAAAAAAATTCAATGGAAATAGGAAATAAGGACCTTGCTACTTGTACATCTCGGTCGACAGAAAGGATGATAGATGAAATTCTCGAGAACATTTCAGCTTTTTTTAAAAAAAATCCCACGAACTCACGTCAGCAAGAAACATTTCATTTGTCATTCTTTCTGTCATAGAAAGTAGCTTAATTCTAGGAAACAATTAGAAAAAAATTCTTATGGAATCGAAGAAATTATTTCACCTTCAATACGACAAAAAACGTACCAGTTACTAAGACCTTTACCATCTTCAAGATATGCTCCTTCAATCTAAAGCCCAAAAAATGGTATTAAATCTTGTTGGAAACTTACAGATGGGAGGATACTTATTTTCTACTTAAAAGTTTTTTTAAGCTTAAAAACACAAAGAAGAAACACAAACTTGGTATGAAGAAGTAGACGCTCCAAAGAGAAACCCGTCTGGAAAATCAGATCTTTTGATGTCTACATCTCCTTCTTCCTCAATAAAGTCTTTGGATATTGAAGTTGCAGAAAGTAAAAGGAAGAGAATAACAAAAATATTGTAGACAATGCATGCAAATGTGCTTCTCTTCATTGTGGGATTTTTTTCTCTCGAAAATTTGGATTCCTTGAGTAATTTGATGGATGTTCAATCTGCAGTCTTGCAGGATCAACAATGAAAATGGTGCTTTGTACAATGTCCAGATTATAATTTAAACTTTTAAGCACTACCAAACAACAGGATTCAAACAAGTCATTATGTTTTTTTTTTTTTTTGGATGGTGACGAGTTTGGCTACATTGTTAATGTTTTGTTATATAAAATATACGCGTTGATATCAAAGCGAATTTTTTTCATAAAAATGGCAAGGAGAGAGAAGAATAGAATAGACCGACAATAAAATTAAGGTTTGAGTATGTTAATTAATTTTTCTTGATTTCAGTTGAAACCTACAAAGACCCATGCTGTTGAGGAAATATGACTAAAGCTTGAGTATATAAATTCGTCTTTCTTGATTTTAGTTGAAACCTACAAAGATCCATCAATTCTTAAGCTCAAATTAGCCGTTGTTGGTGACTGCTAGGATTGGTTCGAACCGGTAGACCTATCGAGTATCTCACGCACGTGCATGTTGAGGTTTATGGCAACTATTGGCCAGTTTAGTTGCCATATTACCTGCTCATCAATGTCATTCGATTTTTGTTACACTTCAATCTTATTTCTTTTTCAAATATTTATCGATATTAGTCATAATTGAACATGCGTTACACGTTATTCTCAAATGTTTTATATGTGCTATAAAAATAATATTTGAAAATGTACAGATATAAAAAATTGTTAATACAAAATGTTTACGTGGAATGAACTCTTTATTCAATGAAAATATCTCTATTAAATAACTTTTTATGTTTAATATCATGGCTTGAATTTTATATCCAATTAAAATACTATGTTATTTCTCATATATAGTGTAATGACACGATAAATAATCCTTGCAATAGACATATTACCTCATTGTCAATTAGGATGAGTCTCAAAATATCAAACTTATCAACATTGTTGGAATAAGATTCAACTAAACTCTTTCGAACTATTGTCTCATTTTCATACGCCGATAAATCTCTTATAATATTTGATTCCATGATGCAGTGGCAATTTCGATTTGATTAAAACCTATATGTTCATGTGCTTGAAAATAAAGCAAAATATTTGGTTATTCAAATAAAATAAAAATATGTGAAAATAATTTAAATAATTGAGGAGATCAATTAAAATAGTCCCTCCATTGACCTGTTTGATCTGAACTGAACATTCAACGAATGCAATCATTTCTTCATCTTCACTTAATATGCATTGAATATATCAATTGGAATTATTTTATAGATACGCATTGTGTCCCATTTACCTTCTCAAATTCTTAATATTTATTGAATACATCAATTGGAACATAACTTTCAAAAAATCATCTTTTGTTCCAAAAATATTTAATGGATTTAATTTATTATCTAATCAAATGAAATGAATCCGTCAAATGTAAATTGACGACCTTCTTTGCATCTTAAAATTTATTGAATAAATCAATTGGAACAAAACTTTCAAAAGATCATCGTTTGTTCCAAAAATAAAAATAATGAATTTAATTTATTGTCTAATGAAGTGGAATGAATCCGTCAAATGTACATTTATGATAACTAAATAGTTGACAAAACAATTCATGATAATATTGTTTAAGTGGTTAAATAAATTAAATACATATTTAAAAACAAAAAGGAAAAAACAAAAAGTAAAGTATGTTGACTTATGGTTGATATCATCTTTTGATTATAACAAATAAATTATTTTATCTATAACAATTGAATTCAAGTTTTCATAACTATTGTGGCCAAATTGATCAATTGAAGACAAAAGGGTGGCTACCAAAAGATTTGCAATTTACGATCAAAGAAAATCGAGATGAAAGTCGAGCATTCACGTCAAATCAATCAAAGAGAAGAACAAATCAAGCATTTACATCAAATCGAGTATTCAATGAAGATATTAGATTTAGATGATTTGAATTTATATGTAAAGATAAAATACTTTAATCCTTAACAATGAATCACTAAAAGTCCAAAAGTTAAATTTTTATACATGAGATAAATTATTCATAAAAACTCTTGCGTAAAAATTATTTTTCAAAAAGATAATAATTTGCACTTGACTTTTAAACTTTTTACAAGTATCTCTTATCTTGAAAAATTAAGTGAAAATGTCTTTCAAAAGCCTACATTCTTCAAAATAATCAAGAAAAAAAATCCGAGAAAAAATTGTCAAGTCCAGTTAGGCCAGAGGACGTTTGGTATGTTCAACTGTCAAATTTTTAACTGTTCTGATTTTTGACGCACAACAGCTAGTTTGGTTGTCTAGTTCAGTATGTAAACGTTCGGATGGGTTGTCCGATTGGTCAGAAAACATTATGTCTTCATCATCGTCGATGACTTCTCTAGATTTACTTCAGTTCTATTCATAAATCTTAAAGATGAAGCTTTAAATACATTAAAACACTTTTGCAAAAATGTTCAAAATGAACAAGGATACTCTATTAAAATTATTAGAAGTGATCATGGTGGAGAATTTGATAATATCGCTTTTGATAATTTTTGCAATAAAAATGGATATGACCATAATTCTCGGCTCCTAGAACAACTCAACAAAATGGTGTAGTGGAAAGGAAGAATCGCAAGTTGCAAGAAATAGCTAGAACCACGTTAAATTAAAATAGCATGCCAAAATACTTTTGCATCGAAGCCATCAACATAGCTTGCTATATTGTAAATAAAATTTTAGTTAGTCAAAAGAAAACTAAAACCCCATATGAACTTTGGAAAAACAGAATTCCAAAATTAGATGTTTCAAAGTTTTTTGTTGTAAATGTTTTATTTTAAAAACAAAAGAAAATTTGATTCGAAATCCGATATTGGAATCTTTGTAGGTTACTCATCGACTAACAAAGCTTATAGAATTTTTAACAAAAGAACTCTACTAATTGAAGAATCCATGCATGTTACTTTTGATGAAACTAATCATCTTGATCGTGAGAAAGGTATTGCTAATGATGTAGGATTGGAAACTCCTTTCGAACAAATGGATATTCAAAACCAAAGCAAGGATTATCCAAAAGAAGAACATAAGGAAGAAACAAACATTCAACAAATTGAAGTAGAACCTATCGAAGCGTCAAATGATTGCACTATAGCAAAAGAATAGAGGTTTGTTCTTTCTCACCCAAAAGAACTTATTATTGGTGATCCATCCAAATGTATTACTACTAGAGTTTCTACTAGAAATAACCTAAATAATTGTATTTCATCTCACAAATTGAACAAAAAAATTTCAAAGAAGTCGAGTTTGATGAGTTTTGGATTCTAGCTATACAAGAAGAACTAAATCAATTTGAAAGAAATCATATTTGGAATTTATTTCCTAGACCAAATGATTAAACCGTCATCGGTACAAAATGGATTTTTACAAATAAATGAGATAAAAATGGGATTATTGTGCGTAACAAGGCTAGATTAGTAGCCCAATGTTACAATCAAGAAGAATGTATTAATTTTGAGGAAACATTTGCACTGGTTACTAGATTAAAATCTATTCGCATGATTCTTGAATTTGTTTGTTATAAAGGATTCACTCTTTATCAAATAAATGTCAAAAGTGAATTTCTGAATGACTTTATTCAAAAAGAAGTTTTTGTCGAGCAATCACCCAGTTTTAAAGATCACAAGTATAATGAATGTGTTTTCATACTTAGAAAGACTCATTATAGTTTAAAACAAGTTCATAGGGTTTGATATGAAAAATTGAGCAAATTTTTACGTTCAAATGATTTTTTAATAGGAAAAGTGGATACTACCTTTTTTGTCAAAACTCAAAAGAATGATATGATTATTGTTCAAATTTATGTTGATGATATTATATTTTGTGCAACTAATATCCATTTTTGTGAAGAATTTTCAAAATGCATGAGTATGGAATTTGAAATGAGTATGATGGGAGAACTCAAATTCTTCCCTGGTCTTCAAATAAAGCAAACTAGAGATGGTATATTCGTCAATCAAAATAAGTATATATTGGACATGCTCAAGAGGTTCAATATGGATAACTTGAAGCCTATTGATAAGTGTATTTTATACACTTATTCGGGGCCTAAAATATCGATATTTAGTAGTTCTTTAAATAAAATATATCCTAAATTGTTATATGTTATGTTATATAGATAAAATTCAATGGTTGAACGAGGATTCGAAAAACAAAAGCGAAAAATGGTGAAACATGGCAAAATTTAAAGTTTGAGGATCAAATTACAAATTCAATTGTTGATTCGGACCACGAGATGACACTTTGAAGATTGTTAGGAGATAACTGGATGGAATTAAAATTCAAAAAGGAATGAAATATTAAAAAAATCAATTCACAATCGCACAAATTATTTTCCAGATTTTTAGCTGAATATTAAGACCCACATTTGGCACAGTAAACGTCCGAATTGGGAGACCTTTGAGTTAGATTTCCAATGCACGTTTGAGTTAGATTTCTAACGCACTTTGAATCACTTCAATCGGATATTGGAAAAGAAAGTTATGGCTAAAATACTGACTGCTGTATAGAGACAATCAAATTCACGCGCGAAGACAACTTTCCTTATTCGATTAGAACTCTTTGGGAAACCAATTTGGACGTGATTTTCAATCAATTTTCGACTCCTACAAATACATAACAGTACAATACATATGGAGACCTCTCATATGCATATAATACTCCTATATTTATTAATTATTGTCATCAAAGGAGGAAAATTCATAATTTTTGTGAGAGAATTGAATGAGATTTGTAAGAATTCAATCAAGTGAAGATTCAAAGTTGATTTTTTTTTTTTTTGCAAAGAGGAGAAGGCGCAAGTGGAAATTCATCAAGAAACCATTGAAGAGATTCGAAATTTCAAGATTCATCTTCATCTTCTCAATTTATCAAAAATTCGGGTTATGTCTTTTCACTTAAATATGATTTCTTATAATTTCGATATGTTAGGTTTGTTTTATACATTATTAGGATGAGATAAATCCTTATTATGATATTTTTATTTTTTAATTAATTATTTTAACTTTAATTTGATTTGATTTGTGGATGTTTATTTTTTTTATCGTTCTTTTCAATTGCTTGATCACCAATTGAATTGTTAGTTGATTTTATTGTTATCGAGAGAGACGTTAGGATTTAAGCACAATATAATAAAGATATATCTCTATGCTTTATATGATTTCAATATGTGTTCTAATACTTGTTAATGCATTTATCATGTTTGCATCTTTCATCGAGAGATAGAAAAGTCATATGAAGGGAATATATTTGATTGCTATCGAGAGAGACTTTCCATTTAATTAGAAGCATTCACCAACATGAATCATTTCAAATTTTCACTTTAATTCGTTGTGCTAAAAACGGATTAAGAAGGGGGATTCGATATCTTAGCAATGCATCTCATATATTTAAAAATACATTTACTTACTTTCATTAGTTTAGTTGATAATTTAGATTTTAATATAGAAAACTCAAAATCTATTTACTATTCGATTAATGTTACTATTAATTTGAATTCGGTTGAATACTTAGTTCTCGTGGGTTTGACACTCTATTCATTATTATATTACTTGTTCACGATCCCGTACACTCGCGGGAAATCAAACGATCCCTCCTTCCGTTGATGTCACAAAATATTGAGGTATGATCGGATCCCTACTTTACTTAATTGCAAGAAAACTAGACATTATATTTAGTGTATATTTATGTGCTAGATTTCAATCAAATCCTAAAGAATCTCACCTTAGTGCCGTAAAACGAATTTTTAGATACCTTAGTTGCACTATAACCTTAGGGCTTTGTATCCATAGGTCACTCATATTGATCTTCTTATTTATTCAAATACCGATTGAGCCGGTTGCACAATCTATCGCAAAAGTCACTAGTGGGACTTTTCATTTTCTAGGATTTGCACTTGTGTCATTATTTAGCAAGAAACAAAATTTCGTTACATTATCAATCGTCAAAGTAGAATATATCTCGACCGCGAGTTGTTGTGCCCAATTGTTATGGATGAAGCAAACTCTTAGTGATTATCACATGCCATTTGATCATATACCTATCATGTGTGATAACACTAGTGCCATAAGTCTGTCTAAAAATCTCATATTGCACTCTCGAACGAAGTACATTGAAACTAGACAACATTTCCTAAGAGATCACGCACAAAAGGGAGATATTGTGTTAGAATTTATGAATACGAAAAATCAATTGGCCGATATCTTCAATAAACCTCTTGCACTTGATCAATTCTCACATATTCGACGAGGCTTAGGTATCATTGATGAATTCGAAATACTTAACTAAGTTGTATCCATGCTATATGTTCATACATGCTTTATGTGGCATTATTTTTTTATTTTTATAAATAAAAAAAGACATTTGGACTAATCAGATGGACTTTTCGAACGTCGTGTCCGATTTGATAGAAGCAAGAAGGCTCCGTCGATCAGAACATACGTGTAGCGAATCAGACATCCGGTTCTACGCGATATCAGTTTTTAAATCGCGTAACAAAACCCCTTTTCATCCATGTTCTTCCACTTTTCTCTCATTTAGCTCCATAAATCCACTATATATTCTTCAATCCTTCACTCTATTTATCAATTTCAAAAAACCTATCACTTTTACATCATCAATCTCCCCAAAATTTCAAATTTTCTTCCATGAACAACTTAAAATTTCCAAAAATTCGAAACCCTAGTATCTCTTTCTTTCACCATCGCTTTCTACAATGTCGGGTCCAAAAGAACGGGTAAAAAACTCAAGCGTATTGTGAGACGGTCTCCACCACCTTCATCCGATGAAGAATTCAACATGGAACCCAATGTGCCGGTTAACCCTTTTGAAAAAGCCCTAATATTAATAGGTAAAAATGTCGATTTCGCCGACTTTATTATTAAAGCACCCGCATTTCATATAAAAGAGTATTTTAAAAGCATGTGTTGGGTGTCTATTGCTACACTAGAAGAACATGCATATCCACGTTAGAAGGATATAACCCTTTTGAGGCATGTCTCGGGTCAGCGGAAAGAATATTGAAAATATGACAATAGTTAGTGCAAACCAATTAACTCTTCCATGTAAAGTTTTACAAAATATCATTTCACATGTCATTCTTTCTCGAAAGGGTCATCGAGATAAAGTAAACTATTTTGATCTTTTCATTCTCTATTCCTTTCTTGTCGGGCGAAAATTAGATTTTTCGATTACTGTATTAGGTCTCAAGAAGTTTTTTCATTCCACACGTCATGTTAACGCTTTACCTTATGAAATGTTTCTCACAAAAAAATTTAAACATTTTGACATTCCGCTAAATGATGAGACTTTTATTAAACTTCGCCATACCATCACAATCAGTATCCAAACCCTTAAGCGGATCAAAATAGCAAAAGAACATGGTAAGTGGGTAGTACACACAAACGAGTTCGAGCCCACCTCGAGTCCATCGACTTTACTGTTTGAGGGTGACGAGGATGATGATTTCGATAATGTACTGCAAGTTCTAAACCCCCTCATGATATTCCAGTCTCTAGTGTTTCTCATTCTTCAGGCAAAGGGTTCACATTTATCGAGGATCACTACAATTTTCTATTCAACTGCATTGATTCTTTTACATCATCAGTTGACGGCTTTGGTGGAATGCTTCAGCAGTTGCAATTTCAGCAGGCTACCACACAAGCTCACAAAATGCCATTCAAGCACAACAGGCGAAAGTGCAGGTTCGACAGAATGCCTTCTACGCTCACTTCTATGCTCATTTTCTTCTACTGCCTCCTCTGGAGCCATAGTCATAGCTTTTGTTACTACATTTCTATATTTTGGATATTTCTTTATTTTTTTTGTCTACACTCTTGCTTCATTTAAGTTATTTTCTTATGACTGTTATTTTTATCTTTTGGATATTATATTTTCTAATGCTATTTTCTGGTCATTACCTGTGCTTATGGTTATTTTTCGATCTATGTTTTGTCTTGTGTTTTTTGCTTATGTGAAAATGGAGAAATTAAGTGAAATGATCATGCATGTTTTGATTTGAAAACATAATATACTTGGAGTATATGAAAATGGGGAAATGGGGGAAAATCATTTATATATTTTGGATGTATGGTTATCAATTTGTAAAAGATAGGGAGAATATGAATTACATAATAAATTTATAATGTATATTCTTTTATCAAAATGATATCAATTGTTCAATCTTACCTTACAAATTATCTTATTTGTCATAATAAAAAAAAGGAGAAATTGTTGCCTTCCGATTTATCTCATGTTTTGATTATAACAAATAAATTATTTTATCTCTAATAATTGAATTCAAATCTTCATAGCTATTGTAGCTGAATTGATCAATTGAAGACAAAATGATGGCTACCAAAAGACTCACAATTTAATATTAAAAAAAATCGAGATGGAAGTCGAGTATTCATGTCCAATCAATCAAAGATAAGAACAAATCAAGCATTCACATTAAATTAAGTATTCATTGAAAATATTAGATTTGGATGATTTGGATTCATATGTTAAAGTAAATGTTTTAATTCTTAGTAATGAATCACTAAAAGTTGAAAAGTTAATTTTTATGCGCCAGATGAATTATTCATAAAAACGCTTGCATAAAAATTATTTTTCAAAAAGATACAAATTTGCACCTGATTTTTAAACTTTTTACAAATATCACTTATCTTGAAAAATAAGTGAAAATGTCTTTGAAAAGCCTACATTCTTCAAAACAATCAAGAAAGAAAAATTCAGGAAACATTTGTTCAAGGGGATGTCCGATTCGTCCAACGGTCAAATTTTTAACCGTTCTGAATTCTGATACACAACGACTAGTTTAGTTGTCCGGTTCAGTATGCAAACATCCGAATGGATCATTCGGTTGGTTAGAAATTTTTGCATTTTGACTACTATAAATACCACTTCACTCTAAATTCAATACAACAATTTTAAGAGCATTTATGTGAGATATTCTTGAACTAAGCCATAATGATTTATCTTTATCAAATTATTTACTTTAGAATTTTTTTTGATTGAATTAACTTTTGAAAATCATTATACTCATCAAAGTTTCACTCACATAGCACTTGAGGTTCATTCATTGTTATCTATTAAAA
>CAIGRB010165616.1:0-19622 GCA_903798255.1 Fraxinus quadrangulata
ATGTATAGCCCTATTATATGCAAACTCAATGAAAGGTAAGCGTTCTTCCCAACTTTTCAAATTTTTATTGATCACAATGCGTAACAATTGAATCATAGTCCTATTTAGGGGTGGCATGTAGTAGAAAATAATAATTTTGTGCCTAACTTACCCAAAACCCGCTAAAAGTAACTAAAAAATTTAACATCTCTATCTGATACTATACTCTTAAGAACTCCGTATAAACGTACTATTTCCTTAAAAAACAATTCAGCTATGTTAGTGGCATTATCGATTATATGACATGGAATGAAATGCCCTATCTTAGAAAACCTATCGACCACTATAAATATTGAATCTCGACCCCCTTCAGTCCTAGGGAAATCTAAAACAAAATCCATTGGGATATCAACACAAGGTTCACTAGAAACGGGTAAATGAGTATACAATATATGAGGTCGAACTTTAGACTTAGCATGTTTACAAGCTATGAATCGATCACAAGTTCGTTCAACATCAATCCTCATTTTAGCCAATAAAAATGTTCCCTTAATATCTCTAAAGTTTTTGCAACCACAAAGTGTAAAGTTTTTGCAACCACAAAGTGTCCCATTAGTTCCCCACCGTGTGCTTCTCTAACCAACAATTCACGCATAGAAAAATTAGAAACAAGTAGTTTATTTTTCCGAAATAAATAACCCTCATGCTTAGAGAATTTGTCTACCGCACTCTTATTACATGATTCATATATGCTGGAAAAATCTAAAGCATTCACATACATGTCCTTAATATACTCAAAACCAAGCAACTTCGCACTTAAAGAAGACAACGCATCCACCACCACATTTTTCTTACCTTTTTTGTACCGGATGACATAGGAAAATGTCTTAATAAAATCCATCTATCTAGCATGCCTTTTGTTCAGCTTACTTTGACTCCACAAATGCTTCAGTGACTCATGACCAATGTGAATCAAGAACTTGGCTACAGGTAAAGCTGCCATGTCTCCAACCTTCGAACAAGTGAATAAAGCTCATTTTCATATGTAGAATAGTTGAGCGCCGTTCCACTGAGCTTCTCACAGAAATAAGCTATCGGCCTCATATCTTGCATCAAAACTGCTCCAATGCCTATCCTTGATGCATCACACTCAATCTCGAAAGTTTTGTCAAAATTATGTAGTGCTAAAATCGGCGCTTCACACAACATATCCTTAATAGTGTTGAATGCATGCTCTTGTTCATCGCCCCATTTAAAGCCTACACTCTTTTTAACAATTTCAATGAATGGTGTGGCAAGTGTGCTAAAATCCCTTACAAATTGCCTATAAAAACTAACCAAACTTGAAAACTTCTTACCTCAATTATACTTTTAGGTGTCGCAATTCTTTAATAGCTTTTATTTTCTCTTCATCTACCTTAATTTCCTTAACACTAACCACATATCCAAGAAACACAATATTTTCTATGCAAAATGTGAAATTTTTAACGTTAGCAAAACGTTGTTCATTTCTTAAAACCATTAGCACACTCTGCAAATGTTCAATATGTTCATTGGGGTCCTTACTGTAGATTAAAATATCATCAAAATAAATCACAATAAATTTGCTTATAAATGTATGCAAAACATGGTTCATTAAACGCATAAAAGTGCTCGGTGTATTAGTGAGTCCAAATAGCATAACTAACCATTCATATAAGCCATATTTAGTTTTAAATGTGATTTTCCATTCATCACCTTCCCTAATTCGAATTTGATGGTAACCACTCTTAAAATCAATTTTGCTAAATATGCATGCACCGAATAACTCGTCCAACATATCATATAACATAGGAATATGATAACTATACTTTACCGTTATGTTATTGATGGCCCTACAATCCACGCACATTCTCCAAGTTCCATCTTTCTTTGGCACAAGTAGAACTGGAATGACACATGAACTCATGTTCTCCCTCACATACTCCTTGCTTAACAACTCATCCACTTGCCTTTGAAATTCCTTTGTTTCCTCGAGATTACTTCGTTAAGATGGTCGGTTTGAAATGACTGCACCGGGTACGAAGTCAATTTGGTGTTCAATACCTCGAATGGGTGGCAACCCAGTAGGAATGTCCTCCGGGAATATATCTCCAAATTTCTACAATAAAGAAATAGCCAAATTAGGGAGATGTGTGTTAGATTCCTCAAAATTGAGGAGTGACTCCTTATACACCAACAAGATTATTTGTTGTCTTTCCACTATCGCTCTTTTCAACTCACTCCCATTTACAAAGAAATTTGTTCTCGACTTTTCGCCCTTCTCAAAAGACTCTCTTCTTTTCTCTCATGGGGCTCTTCTCTATTTCTCACTCTTTTAGCTATCTCACTATTTTCTCTCTTACTCTCTTGCTTACTTTTTTCTCTCTTTTTCTCTAATTCCTCCCCCTCGGTCTCTTTTCTTTCTCATTTTTCAGTTTGATTTGGTCTTCATACACTTGTGCCAATGTTAATGGTGCAAGTGTAATAGACCTTCCACCCTTGACAAAGTATTTTTATACCAATCATGTATCATCTTCCTATCATATTACCATAGTCTCCCCAGCAAGATATGACCCGCATGCATAGGTACTACATCACACAATACTTCATCTTGATAACTACCGATTGAAAAATTTATCAACACCCTTAACACCCTTCTATTCACCTTAACTTTCCCCACATTCATTCAACCATTGCAACTTATAGGGCCTAGGGTGTTTAAGCATAGTTAATTCCAATTTTTCCACCAGATTAGTACTAGCCACATTTGTACAACTCCCACCGTCAATGATCATGCTACATACCTTGTGATTGATGTGGCACCGTATATGAAAAATATTTTCTCTTTGCTGCTCCAAGTCATCAGCCTTGATTTAAGTGTTAAGAGCTCACATCGTGACTAATATCTCACCAACAACATATTCCACTCTACCTCCATTACTAGCCTCCTCCAGTTCTGGGATGCCTTCAAAATCACCCTCACTTTCACTTACCATATTTCCATTATCCCGCAAAATCATAGTTCTTTTGTTTAGACATTGAGAAGCGATGTACCCAACCCTAAACACATAAAGCATTTGATGTCTCGATTCCTTGATGGCTTGGATTCCATTTTCTTGCTAGCATTTTCTTCCCTTTCCTTCGGCAATTCAGGTTTACCCCTAGAAACAGCCCCATCTCATTTGTTGTTGTCCCACTCCGATTTCAATGTTGAGTTAGAACCCGAAGTACCCGATGAGTACCTTACTGTCCCTTTCCTCTTCAATTGCCTCTCCACCTTCATAGTCATGTGTAACATGTCTTTTAATTATATATAGTGTTGCAGCTCTACCATATTAGCTATATCCCGATTCAACCCATTCAAAAATCTGGCCATGGTGGCCTCCCGATCCTCCTCCACATCCGCCTTAATCATCAAAAACTCCATCTCCTTGTGATAGTCCTCCACACTCTTCGATCCTTGGTAGAGGCTTTGTAATTTTTGATGAAACTCTCTGTAGTAGTGATTAGGTACAAACCTCTTCAACATGATAGCTTTCAAGCCTTCCTATGTATTGATCGGTCGTTCCCTATTTCTTCTCCTCGTTGTCACCACTTGATTCTACCAAGTGATTGCGTAGTTGGTGAATTCAATGACCACTATCTTCACATTATCCTCCTTCGAATAGTTATGGCAGTCAAAGATCAATTCAACCTTTTTCTTCCACTCCAAGTAAGTCTCCGGATCACTCATTTCTTTGAATGGTGGAATTGACATTTTTAGGTGGCCCATATTGCCATCTACTTCGTCTCCAACCAAGTTTCTACGCCTTCATTCAAGTCTAGCTCCTCTATTTCTCAACCTACCCATTTCAGCCTCGATTACTGTCTCTTCATCCACATCACTACCATAATCATACTCTTCACACACGCGCACCTCCATCATAGGCTCCCGCCTACCCTGTCTCCGTATATTTGGAACTCTCATACGAAAGTTAGCAAGTTCCATGTCCTGTCTATCCAATTTATTTCGTACATCTTCAAATAACCGTTCAAACCTATGTATTATCTCATCCAACATGTTGGTTTGGTTGTTGTCTCGGCCTGCTGTTGATCCGTCCCTATCAGAAATCCTAAATCTAAAATTTATTTCTGCCTCACAAATTTGCGCTCGTTTATCATTCAATTCGGCATTTTCTCTCTATTATCTCACCACTCTACATTTTTCCACTCAATGCTTTTGCCCAAGTACTTCAAATGATAAATTCGAACTCAATTAGGAATTGTTCTCGTAGAATTCAAACGGGGGTTTTGAATGAGGTTTTATTTGGCAACTTGAAGACTCAAGGAAAAAAATGAATTGAATTTGATGATGGGGAATTGGAATTTGAATTCAAGAAAGTAATTCTTGAATTGTACACAATAGATAACGTAATTGGCCAACAATTTTTTGAGATAATAATGACAAATATTTTTTTTAAATTCAGCTCTTCACATACTTTTTTCCAGATTTTTTTGACTTTTTTTTTATTTACTTGGGAATTCAATCATGAAACCGGCAAAGAAAACAGAAGTTGATTTGGATTAAAAAGGAGTACAAAAACTACATTTGAACTTTTGATGAAAAAATTACGGATCAAATGACTAGAATAGAAGAACACGAAGAACGCAAGAAAAATGAAATAAAGACTCAAACGAAAAAAGGAAAAAATATAACCTTAATTTATGGAGCCTATGCTCTAATACTAATTGATTCGAACCCACGCAGCGAAAAACTACGAAACCCACAAATAAATTGATAATGAACCCAAGAAAGTGAAGGAACCAAAGTTTTGGATTTGATTAGAAAATAACGAATCAAAATAACCAACAAACACGTAAACGAATGTTGACTCTGTTGATTTAATATTTGAGAATCTCACCCGATTGATTTGAACGCCACAAGAAAAATCTTGATGAGTTCGTGATTTGTCCAACGAAGAACAAGAATTCGAAAAGCAGTTTAGCCTCGCTATAATAATCTAAATAATAATGTTCTGTGTTTACAATGAAGAATGAAAACTCTATTTATACTAGCTCTAAAATCAAGCTAAAATCGTGCATAATATTCTAAAGATGACAAAATTATGGTATGAATATAATTCTATTACAATTAGGAAGTTTCCAAAAAAGTGAATTCTCGCTGTCGGATTTAACTATGCGGCCACATAGTTGTTATGCATGCGGTCACATAGTTCAATGAAAATGTACCCTATTGGTTTTGGATGGTAAGCATGCGACCGCTTGCCCAATTCTACTATGTGGTCACATAGTAGTAACTTTGGCCTCCGTCTTCATCCACTTGAATCAAGTTGCTCCAACTCGTTTCGGCCGTCAACCCAAACATGGACCTTGCTCCTTTCTCACCAAGATAACCATATTGTCAATCGTAACTTGAATGAGCAATCACATCGCCTCTTTCACCCGCTTTGTCTTCAAACGTGTTATCGGACCTCCTTCGATAATCGACTGGTCTTTTCTAGTGTTTGACTTTGACGTATTCATCTCTGTGCTCACATCACTATCAAAACCCTCGCTTCTTCTCTTGTACTCTATTTTTCTCTCGTTTGGTAGTTGATTTGATCGTTGGAGTGCAAACGGTTGTCAGACGTTTTTCTCAACCGACGACCCTTTACCTCGTAACGGGATGTTTCAGTGTGCAAATGATGTCTCCTTGGAGAGAAGGTGGAAGGATTCCGTTTGGTGCATTTTTTGAGGTCAACAGATTGACGCCGTCTATGAAAAATCGATACGATTAACCACAAGGAAATCACGTCGATGAAGAATATGGGATAACTAATTAGGAGATTTTCATTAAAAAGGAGTTTTCTGGTTAGAAGTTAAAAAGACCAATTGTTAAAATGAGTTCCTGGATGAAAATCTGAAAAAGATGATAGAGAAAATGATGGCTGGAAAATATTGGGGTTTCATTTAAATGACCAGTCAAACTAATTATTTGTTTAAAAAGTCCAACAACTTTGTTCTTTAGTTAGAAGGTCTAAAGATACATAAAATAAAAAATACAATTTGTAAATGACTACAATATCCTTGTATACAAAAAGACATTATTACCATAATTCATCTTTCAATTTCCATTGAGCCCTAATTCAATTTTGGCTTCCATTTCTTCTTCACGTGAAATCAGCTCTGTAGGCATTCCACTCATTTTCATTTTCTTATCATAATTTTCTCTATACAATGAAATAAGAAGCTCTACATTCTCATTATCATGAACACTCATTTGGTTGAAGTGAGTAATAAAATCTTACAACAATCTTGTTGGGAATTTGGAGAAGAAGTAGGGGTATTATAAATTTTCAATATTTTGGTTCTTTTATTTCTCCATTTTTTTTAATCATTTATTCATGTTGTTGTATATACGAAATAACCAACAATACGTAAATAATATGTTGACCCTTTTAATTGACTATTTGAGAATCTCACCCGGTTGATTTGAACGCTACAAGAAGAATCTTGATAAGTTCGTGATCTGTCCAACGAAGAACAAGAATTCGAAAAGCAGTTTAGCCTCGCTATAATAATCTAAATAATAATGTTCTGTGTTTACAATGAAGAATGAAAACTCTATTTATACTAGCTCTAAAATCAAGCTAAAATCGTGCATAATATTCTAAAGATGACAAAATTATGGTATGAATATAATTCTATTACAATTAGGAAGTTTCCAAAAAAGTGAATTCTCGCTGTCGGATTTAACTATGCGGCCACATAGTTGTTATGCATGCGGTCACATAGTTCAATGAAAATGTACCCTATTGGTTTTGGATGGTAAGCATGCGACCGCTTGCCCAATTCTACTATGTGGTCACATAGTAGTAACTTTGGCCTCCGTCTTCATCCACTTGAATCAAGTTGCTCCAACTCGTTTCGGCCGTCAACCCAAACATGGACCTTGCTCCTTTCTCACCAAGATCACCCTATTGTCAATCGTAACTTGAACGAGCAATCACATCGCCTCTTTCACCCGCTTTGTCTTCAAACGTGTCATCGGACCTCCTTCGATAATCGACTGGTCTTATCTAGTGTTTGACTTTGACGTATTCATCTCCGTGCTCACATCACTATCAAAACCCTCGCTTATTCTCTTGTACTCTATTTTTCTCTCGTTTGGTAGTTGATTTGATCGTTGGAGTGCAAACGGTTGTCAGACGTTTTTCTCAACCGACGACCCTTTACCTCGTGACGGGATGTTTCAGTGTGCAAATTATGTCTCCTTGGAGAGAAGGTGGAAGGATTCCATTTGGCGCATTTTTTGAGGTCAACAGATTGACGCCGTCTATGAGAAATCGATACGATTAACCACAAGGAAATCACGTCGATGAAGAATATGGGGTGACTAATTAGGAGATTTTCATTAAAAAGGAGTTTTCTGGTTAGAAGTTAAAAATACCAACAGTCAAAATGAGTTCCTGGATGAAAATCTGAAAAAGATGATAGAGAAAATGATGGCTGGAAAATATTGGGGTTTCATTTAAATGACCTAGTCAAACCAATTATTTGTTTAAAAAGTCCAACAACTTTGTTCTTTAGTTAGAAGGTCTAAAGATACATAAAATGAAAAATACAATTTGTAAATGACTACAATATCCTTGTATACAAAAAGACAATATTACCATAATTCATCTTTCAATTTCCATTGAGCCCTAATTCAATTTTGGCTTCCATTTCTTCTTCACGTGAAATCGGCTCTGTAGGCATTCCACTCATTTTCATTTTCTTATCATAATTTTCTCTATACAATGAAATAAGAAGCTCTACATTCTCATTCCCATGAACACTCATTTGGTTGAAGTGAGTAATAAAATCTTGCTATATTCTTGTTGGGCATTTGGAGAAGAAGAGAGGGTATTATTATTTTCAATATTTGGATTGGTTGAAGTGAGTAATAAAATCTTGCAATATTCTTGTTGGGCATTTGGAGAAGAAGAGAGGGTATTATAATTTTCAATATTTGGGTTCTTTTTTTTTTCTCCACTTTTTTGAATCATTTCTTCATATTGTTGTATATATGTTTCTGGTGTTAATTTATCAACAATGATTTTGAATTCATTTTATCATTGGATTAGATATTTGATATGGGTTACTTACTAACCGTTTTCTCACTAACCTTTATTTGTATTAATTGGAGTGAAATGTAAGTTGGTAAAGGCATATTTGTCTATTCTTTTCATTGTGTTACTGTAAAACATACATTTTATTTTCTTCTGTACAAACTGACTTAAATATCATTTTTTGTAATCCATAACGATATACATATCTTTATCAGTACTGTAAGATTTTTGAAATTTGATGAAATTTTTATATTGAATTGCAGTTATGAACACCATGGATATGGTATGGATATCAGTTTGTTATCAAGTTGAATATGAGCAGTCTGTTGAAGGTGTATGAAAATGAAAATATACAGGGAATGACAAAGGGAAAACATCGCATATTCTCGTTGCGAAAACAATTTCTTATGTGGAGTTGTACGATAAAGTCAAAAAGGTGTTGATACAAGGCTGTACAAAATAGATATTTCAGCTCTCGTCCCTATAATATCTACAGCTCCACCTACTCCGACCATTATTGATTGTGACAACAATGTGAGGTGGTTTGTATCTATCTATAGAGATACTTTTCTTTGTGTAACCCTTTTGAATGAAGTTGTTGAAAATGAAGAAGCGTTTGGTGATGAAGGACGTTTATTACTAATAGAGTGTGGAGAACAAATTGCAAATATGAACAGCAAAGAAGAACATGTTCGAATAGACAACGATGATAACCATGACAATGGTGATGCAATATTTGTAGATTGTAACGATTTTGACGACGATTTATATATCGTTTCAGCATGAAATACACGCTGCTTCCCTGATTTCATAACTACATTGATATCGTTCCTATGTCACAAATGACATACATATCGTTTTAACACCAAAATTTCACTGATTAACACAATAATATTGAAATCGTTCCTGAACAATAAAATGATTTACATATCGTTTTAGTATTAAATACACTACTTCACCGACATTTTCTTTGCAATGTCAAAGTCAGGAAATAAAGTAACGGCATAAATATCGTTTCGGTCCAAACTTGATGATGTCGAAATCGTTTCAACAATTACAACGAATTTGATATTGTTTCCTTTCATTCAGAACAATATCCATATCGTTTCATCTAAAATGATAACTAAAATGACACTTATATCGTTTCCTTTCATACCAAACGACAATTATATAGTTGTAGTGTTAGACCCAAGAAACAATGTAACGACATCCGTGTCGTTTCAAAACAAATTTGATGAGTTTGAACTCATTTCAACTGAAATCATAACTCAAACGATTTCGATATCGTTTCTTTGCACTGAAACGACACTTATATTGTTGTAGTGTAATACACACGAAATAACATACCGCATCCATATCGTTTCAATACAAATTTGATGATTTAGAGATCGTTACTGTTCAAATAACAACTACAACGAATTTGATATTTTTTCCTTTTATTCCAAATGAGATCCATATCGTTTCATCTAAAATCATAACTAAAATGACTGTTATATAGTTTCATATCATATCAAACGACAATGATATCGTTGTAGTGTTAAACCAAAGAAATAACGTAACGACATACATGTCGTTTCAGAACAAATTTGACGAATTTAAACTCGTTTAAGATGAAATCGTAATTAAAATGACTTCAATGTCGTATCTCTGCACTAAAACGACAATGATATCATTGCAGTGTAAAACACATGAAATAACATAACTATATCAATATCGTGTCAGTGCAAATTTGACGAGTTCGAAATCATTACAGTTCAAATAATGACAAAAAAGACATTGCTATCGTAAACACGATAATGCACTTGTTTTAGTTAAAATCGTAACTAAAACGACACTGAGGTCGTTTCTTTTCTTACCAAACGATTCGACCATGTACGATCGTTCGACATACCTCTGACATATGTATGATAATCGAAAGAGGGTATCAAGTGGTTTGATAGCACTCAAATGGTTCAGAAAGTGCGAACGGAGACACTTTCTTTCTATTAAAACGACTCAAAGGTGATATACAACTATAGAACACAAATGCTCCAATTAATTATGTTAAGTGTGATTGAATTCGCTTAATGACCTATTTTTATCTTCTTATGTACGATGGATGAATGTCAGGTGGTTGTGGACGATTGAATCGTTATTTCTAATAGAAACGATATAGTTGTCGTTTTAAATGGAAAGAAACGATATTAAATTCGTTGTAATTGTTATTCGAAATGTAACAATCTCGAAAAGGTTGCACTGAAAAGATATGGATGTCGTTATGGTATTTCTTGTGTTTTACACTACAACGATATAATTGTTGTTTCAGTGCAAAGAAACGATATCTAAGTCATTTTAGTTATGATTTCAGCGACCGGGAGTTCAAACTGATCACATTTGTTTTGAAACGACATGGATGTCGTTACATTATTTCTTGGGTTTAACACTACAATGATATCATTATCGGTTGATATGAAAGGAAACGATATAAGTGTCGTATTAGTTATGAAATTTCGGTACGTATTGCAAAAATCGGTAAGAACTTTGCAAATACGGTACCAAAACCGGTATGCTTTTGCAAATCTGGTAAGTATTTCAAAAACCAGTAAGAACTTTGCAAATATGGTACCAGTATGGTTTTGCAAATCCGGTAAGTATTGCAAAAATCGATAAGAACTTTACAAATACGATACGTATTCATCAAAACCAGCATGCTTTTGCAAATTCGGTAAGTATTTCAAAAAGTGGTTAGAACTTTGCAAATATGGTACGTATTCATCAAAACCGCTATGCTTTTCCAAATCCGGTAAGTATTTCAAAAATAGGTAAGAACTTTGCAAATACGGTAAGTAGCTAGCCTTCAATCGACCGGTGTATACTTCGGTCGATTGAAGTATGAGATTTTGGTATTAAAATGATACATATATCATTTTTGTGACACTGGAAATCAGGAAAGCAGAGTGTATTTCATGCTGAAACGATATGAAAATCGTTTTGTGTTTTAGGAACTATGTCAATATCGTTATGCTAATCAGTGAAATTTTTGTATCAAAACGACATCTATATCGTTTTGTATCATAGGAACAATATGAATGCCGTTGAAGTTTTTTCAAGAAAGAGTGTATTTGATGCTGAAACGATATCTAAATCATATCGTGTTTCATGAACGATTTCAATATCATTTTCCGAATAAATGCATTTTTGTACTTGAACGACATGAAATACTCTGTGCCACAGGAACGAAGGTCATGTTGTTACGTGAATATGCAGTATATGTTACCTTGGACGTGTACAATATGTCAACTTGAAAGATATTTAAATTTCAATTATATTCAATATCCATAATCATTACAGTTATCAAAATGCAATAATTAGTAGCTAGGTTTTCCTCCATGGCCCACAAGACGTACGCTAAGATTACGATCAATCCCAATTTACACTTATCGCTCTTTCTTTTCTTGCAACATACAAATGCATTGTAAACATCTCCCTTTGTAATCTTCCTCACACTTTTCTTAAAATATTCTTTCGCGATCTGACATTTCGCCCCCAAAGTTTTATCTACATTGTCATCATTACCCGCATTTAAGCCCGTCACCAAAATAAATTCTTCCAATCCAAATCTTGCTCGTTTGTCTCCTATCTTAAACCATACTTCTTCTTTTTTGTTGGTCTTCATCTTTCGCAATAATAATTGATGTATAACCTGTGAAGCCAGTCTTATATCCCTCAATCTAAGAAGAGATCCGAAGCAGCTTTCGCGGAGCTTTTTTTGGTAATTTGTATCTAATTTCTCATAAACATCTTGTACTACCTGCAGTCTACATCTTGTTGTAATTGTAGCGTCAACTTGAATCTTCTCCATTGCACTGAAAATTATAAAACATATACAAATTATAAACGAATTCTGAACTTTATTGTATGAAATTTAGTTGATGCCGAATACAAATATAAACAATGGATCACGAAAAACTTTGAAATTGGCTACTATACAGGGGACAATTTCCCGTGTGATTTGCATACATAACTCATCCCCCCTTCCACAGACATGAGCATGCTCTTACATCTCATTGAATCAATATGCTAAGATAGCTGCTATCTGATTGGGGCATAAGTTCCCCAAGAGACTTCTAATTCAATGTATCATCATGGTCAAGGAGTTTAAAGAACAACTTTCTTTAAGAATATATACATATTCATGAAAATGGCAAATGTAACTGCAGTAACATTAGGAACACATGTAGTTGCTATTGGTTACTTTTTGCAATTGGAAATTTTCTCCTAACATGCACTACTTTAAATCTAAAGAAAATTCATAAGGATACGCCTTCTATCCTACCCCATGGAAAGCTGGATCCAAATCTCTCATTGAGACAGACATAGTATTTACCCTCATTATATTTAATTAGGGAAAATAATAACTCATTAACACATATACAGACAAAATTCAATCTTTAAGAGAAAATCAAATAAAAATCAAGAAAATAAGAGGCTTTTTGTAAGCTTTCACAGGCTTACCTCAAGGAAATGCTTGGATGCTTCCACTATTAGCACTAACCTATCATATAAATCAAGACAACCATGCACTTAGGCTTTTCCAGTTTCAACTGCTGTAGACAAAATAAGTCCATCGAGCCACCGAGAAAATGGAGATGGAGATAGAGACTGTGGTACAACTCTCGAAGGTGAGAAATGGCGATGGAGATAGACTTTGTTGTACAACTCTTGAAGGTGAAATGGAGATGGAGATAGAGTGAGAGAAACAGAGACAAATAGGGTTTTAGATGACTGAAACTTTAATTTGGAGGAAGAATTGGGCCGATTCATTTGAATTTGAAGGAGAAGTTTCATTTTACAAGATAAGGGTAAATGGGTCTTTTGACAATTTTAAATAATTAAAATTACTTTTATTTTATTAATTTCAGTCAAAGGCCAATTGGACAAAATGTTTGTGAGGAGTGGCCATTTGAACTCATTCCCCAAAAGAAAATGTCATATAGATGTACAAATTTTGAGACAAAATATGTGATGTGTAGGTTCCTAATTTAACTTAAAAATTAATTAATTGAGAGAATTTCGACTTACTTTATGTTGTAATTTACTATTATAGGCTAAATTCTCAATTTGAAAAAGAACTAAGAAAAATGAAGCGATTTGGATCCTTAATGTGGCAAAAGGATGGTGGTAGATGAATGCCGAAACTTTATAGAGACTAATCAATTGGACAAAATTGGATGTTAATTGAAAATATTATTAAGTTTGGGGTTAAAAATAAGTATGAGAATTAAAAAAAAAATTGTTTTAAAGGAGATAGAAATAGCAAAGTCAGCCACCCAAGTAGAAGAAAAAAGGGCTTATCACTGGAAAAGGTTTGAAGAAACCCCGGTTGAAAAATCCCCCATGAGAAATGAGTTGAACTTCAACCCCAGCAAAGCTAATTTGTTTAACATTGACGCCAATCATAGCACCCATCATCTTCATCTTACTTCCCTCCAAAAAAGCTAGAGATCTTGCTTTACAAATACAACCAATCAAACTAAACAGCACTACTACCAAAAAGAGCAGTAACTAGCTGAAAATAAAGGGGCCAAACAAGAATCTATTTGTGGGAAACTTAAAAGAAGATCTTGAAAAGAAATTTCCAACATCAAATTGAGGAATCCAACCATGAGAATGCGGAGGGAAAAGACAACCATTAGCGTTTATCAAACTGGAAACATTTCATAGCATTTGAAGCATAAATCCAAAGAAATTAGATTTCTTAGCCTCCAACAAAATCCATTTAGGCAACCACCGGTACAAGAGGCAACGCTCGGCAGCACCACAGTGATCGGCGGTCCATGACAGCTTTGGTACATTGGCTAGCATTTAATTTGACAGTGACAAGTTCCTCCTACAAGCATTTTCTTGCTGGTAATTAAAGTAGGCTTGTACATGTATTTTTATATACCCAGGTGTTCTAACTTTGTCGGACTAAATTCTGGACCTCCAAGACCCTTGTCCCTAGAACCTTGGAGGAGGTAAATCGCGGGATATGCCTCAACTGGTTCCCAGGTTCTCCTCACCAACTGTACACTTCTGCGCATAATGGATCATCCTCAAAAGTGATTGCTCCATACCAAATAAATCTAGCCGTAGGTTCCCACCAGGATTCAAACCCCCACCCTGCCACTGGAAGTGAGTTATGTGCTGATTGTTCCGCCAGTTGAGCTGTGCCCCAGGAGGCTGTGCAGGTATTTTTACTTATTGTATGTTGTGGTCAGAAGCTACTTGTCAATCAAAAATCTGAGGACCAATTTGGACTTCTAGTTGAGCTTCTGGGTAGTTTAGAATTGAGCTTTGGTATTTATTTTCCAAAGGCTCCATCATTTCCTGGTAAATCAAAATTATTGGGCCCTATAAACTTGGAAGGCATCTTTTGTGTTCTATTTTTGGGTTCAACCTAGGATTTATTTTCATGATACAACTAGTTGCCAGATTTTGATATCTACTTGGACATTGATGAAGTTTGATTGGGCTGCTGCTTCTAAAAGGATAATTGATAGATTTACGTGCCTAGGATAACAACTGATGTTTCTGGCACTGAATTTCTTTGGCTTCAAATGCACATTATTTTGATGATTACTAGCTGGAGTATAATGATATTGTCATTTGGGGAATAATAAATCTTCTATGGTTTTACATAGTGGATCGAAATTTCTTTTTGGGTCAGAATTTTCTTCCTTTGCCTGAATTTGGTGACGACAAATATGGTTCAAAGGACTTCTCTGCTAAATTTTGTAAAGGTAAACATGGGTTCAATTTTCTGGTTCAAACATATACATTGTACAGTGGAAATTATGAATTATTATTATGCACATCAAGTACTCCACAAAATGCCCCAATCAGATTTTGTTCATTCCATGGCGTGATTAAAGAACAACACCTTGCAACCTTCAGTAAAATAATTCCTTATTTACTATTGATCTATATCTAAACTTAAATCTTGAGAGAAAGGATAGCAGATAATTCCAGGTTGCAAGAATGGACGACGGGTGTTCAATAAAATGCCCAGCTCGAATTTCTCTTATTCAGAGCCCTCTTGATCATCATCTCTATTGAGGCAAGCTCTAAGACCTCGCATGTCCGAAACTATCTTGTAAGATCTCACCTCTTTGAATACGAGCCAAGCTCACGGATTTCTTATCATTAGATGTAGAATTCCATAAGTCTTCATTCCTTGAGTAAAGGAAGATGTGGCGTATTTTTGGAATTCTTGTTCGTTCCTTGAATAAAGGAAGATGCGACATTTTTTGGATCACTTCTTCCTTAAAGGAAGAAACGTTATTTCGGAGTCCTCGTTCTTCGAATAAAGAAAGATGCGATATTTTTTGGAGTTTCATTCTTTGAATAAAGGAAGAAATGGTATCTTGGAATCCTTGTTCAATGAAAAAGGAAGAGGCATATCACAAGATGCTTATTTCTGGCCTCATGAGATGTTTATTCCTCGCATGTGACTTTCGTCGAGCCAAGTTGTAAGACCTTGTCTATCAGAGGCCGTTTATAAGACTTCAATAGCTCGAGAGCTATTCGTGGGATGTTTATTCCCTACCCGCTAGATGCTTATCTTTAGCTTTACAAGATGTTTATTCCTCGCCTCTCACTATCTAGAGCCAAGTTGTAAGACCACTTCTATTAGAGGCTACTTATAAGACTCTAATAGTTCGAGAGTTATTCGTGTGGTGTTTATTTCTTACCTCGCCAATTTTTATTTTTGGCCTAGGGAGATGTTTATTCCTCACGTCTCATTATCGTCGAGCCAAGTTGTAAGATCTCATCTGTCAGAGGTAGCTTATAAGACTCCAATAGTTCGAGAGCTATTCACGGGATGTTTATTCCATGCCTCACCAGATACTTATCTCTGGCTTCGCAAGATGTTTATTCCTCATCTTTCACTGTCGTCTAGCCAAGTTGTAAGACCTCGTCTATTAGAGGCCGCATATATGACCTCGATAGTTCGAGAGCTACTTGGGGGATATTTATTCCCCGTCTCGCTATATGCTTATTCCTGGCCTCGCAAGATGTTTATCTTTCGCATCTCACTATCGCCGAGCCTAGTTCTACGACCTCATCTATCCGAGGCAAACTTATAAGACTCCGATAGTATAAAAACTATTCATGGGATGTTCGTTCTCCGCCTCGCCAGATGTTTATTCTTGGTTTCGCGAGATGTTTTCTCTCGCCTCTCACTATCGTTAAGCCTAGCTCTAAACCTCTTTTATTCGTGGTAAGTTTATAAGATTCTGATAGCTCGACAGCTATTTACGGCTGTTTGTTCCTCACCTCGCCATATTCTTATTCTTGGCTTTGCGAGATGTTTATTCCCCGCCTCTCACTCTTGTCGAGTCTAGCCGTAAAGTCTCATCCTTCCGAAGCTAGCTTATTAGATTTCGATAGTTTGAGACAAGCCAACATCTAGTATTCATTCATCGCTCTCTAAGATGCCCCACCATACGTATGTTGCATTGCAATTGCATTTATCTTCAGAGAGCTCATTAAGCCTACGCTTCAGCTATATTTCAGCGGTATCCATCTTCAGAGAGCTTGTCGTACCTCTACATAAAATGCACCCCAATCAAAGGTGCCTTGCCAATCAACTATTCTCCTAAGCGCACCTACTTAGTCGAGCGTATATTTACCTAAGCACAATAGCTTAGTCGAGCGATTATTCATAATCCCTTCCATGGATAAACCATCCATCATGGAAGAAGCCCTTGACGAGGTGCGTGATACCTTCCACGAGGTCATCTCTTTCAAGGATGTCAACTTCGATAGGCGAGGCCTCACATGGGTCGTCTCTAATTCCATCGAAGATGATGCTCTCCATGGATGAACTATCCACCATGGAGGAAACTCTTGACGAGGTGCGTGATACCTCACACGAGGTCACCTATTATAAGGATGTTCACTTTGATCGGCAAGATCGTCATACCCCTGTAGGGGTCACCTCTGATTCATTGAAGATGATGTCTTTCATGACTAGATCAAACACCATGGAGAAAGCCCTTGACATGGATGCGCTGCCCCCATGTAAGGATGTCAGCTTAACACAACAACTCCCATTCAGAGCATTCTCTGCTACTTATGTCTAAAGCATCGCCTTTGCAACTCATGTCCAAAGCATCTCTTTTATCCAAAAGTCCATGCATTATATGAATATCCATACCTGGACTTGGGGGACTATTGTTACACTTATAAATTATGTGGTGTCGACTAGTCATTGGATTGGGCTTATTTAAATAAACAATTTGCATATTTGGCTCAGCCCATTATCTAAGTGTACATTTTCCTACACAAATGTATATTTTTAACCATATCCAAATCCCCTCTCCCTATCTTGCACTCTTTTTTCTCTCATCCGGCAGTTGACTTGACTATCGAAATGCAAACAATCTTAGACATTTTTCTCGATCGATGACCTTTGCCTCCTAACGGAGTGTTCCAGTGTGCATGTGATGTCTACAATGAGGGGAGGTGGAAGGAATTCTGTTAGCTCATTTTTTGAGGTCAACCGTTACAAAACTAAATTTTTGTTTTGGTTCTAGAAATATATATATCTTTTAATCTCTCAATTAAATCTTAATTCATATAATTCATGTGTTTACAAGATAATTGAGAGTATCATATAAAATTTAAGCTTTGAAATAATAAAATTTACTCAATGGTTTATACTTTAAAATTTATGTTTCAACATATAAGTATAGGACAAAATCGGACCATAACCAATGGTTTATCGTGAAAGAAGAAGCCCGATCATACCAAGTTTAGATCGGATATGGTTAGATTCCTTTTTCTTCCAGGGAATCAATGGTTCCATTTTTACAATTCGTTTATTTACCAGAGTGGAAGTAGAGATGTAAACCGACTAGTGTTAAGCCATATATTGATAAGGTCGTGTAGGAATAAATTCAAGTTTATTGGTCCTTTGTCAGAGCTGCATCCATCATTGTACTTAGTACTTGACAAATAGTAATGATAAACAACTTGTATCATCATGACCTTCTATTCAAATTAAATCGGCGAAAATGAATGTTCTAATCCTTTCATTTGAATTTCTGTTTAAAATATCCATTCGAGGAGGGAAAAATGGATGTACTCAAATTCCAAATTTGTTCAAACTTGACTTGGCACCAAATTTTTTCAGGCATGCAAGGATAGTCTAGATTGATCCTTGTAGCAACCAGCCTCTAGTGTCAAACCTGACATGACTTGACCGTAAAAGTGAGCCCTCCAAGCATTCAGAATTGGTTATCCCTTCACATTTTGGCATATGCATTTGAACGCATTGAACCTTAAGTAGCTTTTCTAGCTCGACATCAGTCGATCACTTGAGGTCGTGTGCAGTATGCTTCTTGTAGGTATTCAAATTTGACAAGCCCAGATCTCAAATTATACTGCTCGATTTCAGAACAAAATGTAGAAGATATTGCTCAAAATGCAGTTCTGGATGTATTATTTCTCAATAGATCTGATCTCCCACCCACAGCGAGTATGATAAAAACTTTTTACAGCTAACATTACAAAATAACCTTACTTATGGTTCTCTGCAATAGTCATACATTCAGAGAACCATACTTACAACTCTCTCTATAACATTATCATTGAGAAGTTTTTATCCTCCTCACTGTAGGTAAGAAATCAATTCTATATTACTCAATACACAAGAAGCAGCAAACATGAGATCGTAGATGAGAAAAATCAATTACAATTGGTTGCAAGCTTATTGGTTGTTCACAAGCTAATTCTTTTAGTCTTCATGTGAAACAACTTATTATGAATTTTCTCGACAAAATTCATGACAAAAACATTAATAACAAGCCATTGCTGGTACTAGTATTTCCTGTATGCTAGCTCCTTCACAGCATCAGAAAGATGTTTCTCCTTCTGAATGCTCTGCACCCACTTAGCATTGATGTGAACCCTCTCGATGCTCTGCTTCAAGGTCCTGGCTATATAAGACTCCATGCGGCTAGCAAAATATTGTTCTACTTCTTCGGCCTTCTCATAGGAAGAAAACTGAAGTAGAATAAAAAACAAATGGCGATTTTAAACAGTTATCACCAGAAATTCTTCACGTAGCTTAGTATTAACAAAATAAACAGCATTGGATACAAAAGGAGAGAGATCAAAAACCTGCGACACAATTGCACTGATGAAGCGAGTTATCAGGAATCCCGAGCCATATGTTTTACTAATGTGGTCCCAATTTTCCTGTATCACAATACCCATTGATTATGGTTTAGCATTTCTTTAGTAAAAAGTACTTATGCATACCAAGACACAAAGAAGAATATGTATCAGAATGACTATTATAAAATCAATACAAATAGCATCTCGGTTGAAAATTTGCTGAACTTACTTTCAACCAATTCCAAGCCGTCTCGCGTCCATCCCTACTAACAGAGAGTCCAAAAACAACATCTTGACTACGAACCTATATATAGAAAGAAGGAAGCTCAAAAAGATACGAAGAAAATTCTATAGAACATCAGATCTCAATAACTACACAAGCCAACC
>CAIGRB010165618.1:0-16969 GCA_903798255.1 Fraxinus quadrangulata
TATAAGGGTACTTATGCATTTAGACGTCAAATAATCACATAAATACAACAGATAAGAGGAGAAAATCATGATATTTTACACTCTTATCACACCCCTAACTTGCTTATCGCTAGTCCCTAGCAATTTAATGCAAAACAAGACTATCCATGACTAGTCAATGTTACAATTCAATTTGTTAAGTTTCAATTCGACCACAGTTCATGCTCTTTTCACACTCAACACCACAAAGAAATTAATAGTGTCATGATTACCAGGATATCAAAAACACTTGCGAAATATGTGAGTGTGTATCAAGTCATAGCCATCTTACCACCAACCCTAACACAAGTAACATCAAGTATGTCTCAAGCTAAAGGTTCAGCTCCATAACTCACGGATATCGAAGTATTTAGTGCGGGGTTTCTCTCTATGGAGTTGAGAAAGATGTACGCTAAAAAATTGGAGGCTTAAATATTAATAAACAAGCAACAAGCAAACATTGATCTCATGATAGGCATACCATCAAATGAGAATCCATCTATTCATTCCACAATCCTATCTGGGATCAAAAGGTTGTAATGAAGATCAAGTTGGGCTATATGAAAAGAAGGATATTAGGATTCAAAACTTCTAAGCACATAGCTAAGTATCTTATCATGCATTTCAATATATCACACCTTTCAGTCAACACATTACTCAATATTTCAAACCCCAAAATCAAATATATATATGTGTGTGTGTTTTTTTTTTCTTTTTCGATTTTTCTTTTGGGTAGTCTTACTTGAGCACATATCAACTCTTGTCATTTTTCTTGCTTCAATTCTTCACAAATAAACATCAAAATCTACTATTCACTTAGAATTAGAAAGGTGAAAAAATATGCGTAAAAGTTGTACTCCAATGTGGAGAAGTATGGATAATATAGGTGCATGAAGAAAAGACTATATATGTGTATGGCTCAAAGTGGCTACTAGGGGCATTAAAAAGAAAGGTTGAAGGCTCAAATATCAGTCCTAAATTGACTTTCATCATTTTCCAAGTAATCCACCATCTTACCACAAACCATATAGTGTTATTCTCAAAAGCGTTTCCAATTCACAAGATCAATGAGCGCTTATTGCCATTTTTAGTATATAGTTGCTCTCAAGTCTCACCAATTCTCTCACAAGAAAACTTCAGCAAGAGACTCCTCTAACTACATGTGTTAACTACCATCTTATCATAAACTTGTGTGCACAAAAAGAATTCAGTAAGTGTATTGACATCTAAACTCTCATAAACAAAATCAACTTTTAGTAGCATATTTTGTCATTCAAAAGCATAAACATGCAGCAAATTAGAGACTAAAAAAAAATTCACAACACATGCAATTTTTTTCACAACAGAATTTCAAATTGATCCTCCACCCCAACCAAATTTTGCATTGTCCTCAATGCATAAATATGAGTGCCAAATGAAGAGAACATGTATCACCTAAATAATGCAGTGAATCAACATAAGCTTGAAAGATAAAAAGCCTAAAAGCACTCAATGGAAGGATAATACAAAGGAAATGACAAAAATTAACTAGAATATGAATGCAAAAGTAAAACAAAAAAGAAAGTAATGAACTCCCCTTGGGTTGCCTCCCAAGCAATGCCTTTGTTTATTATCGTTGGTTCGATCCAATGTTTCCTCCTTCAGCCCGCATCCAACAAGCGTGGTTTCAATTTTCTTTATAGTGTACTAAGCTCCTTGGACCTAATAATTGATGATGTTCATCTGCATCAATCAAATACATGTGTGAGATGACTAGAGGAAAACTTAAAATCGGGAATAGGGGCCTGCAACACAAAAGATAAATTCCTCTCGTTAGAAACTGGTAATGTCAAATAAGAACTATTACCTGACTCTTGATCCTCCCTCTCAAGATGTTTATTGATGGTGACGTCCAATCCATCTAGTTCTAGAATTTTCTGTGCTGGTCTAAGAAATATATTATTAGCTATCTCCCGATTGAGTGATCAATTATGTAGGTTTGATGACACTCGTCATCCTCCTCTAACTGCTTAGTGATATGGAAAATGTTGACTTCTAGAGTCATATTCTCAAATGATAGTTTCATAAGACCATTCCTATAATTAATCAGAGCATTAACAGTAGCAAGGAAAAGTCTACCAAGAATGATAGGAATTTTAGAATCAACATTTACATCAGCTTTTACATCCAAAACCAAGAAATCAACGGGGTAGTAAAATTTATCAATTTGAACCAAGACATCCTCAACTACTCCCCTAGGTCTAATAATGGACCTATCAACTAATTGCAGAGCTACAGATGTAGGCTTCATCTTACCCAAACCTAATAACAAGTAAATAGCATAATGCATGAGATTGACACTAGCCCCTAAATTAAGAAGGGCTTGTCCAAACTCATGATTCTCGATGACACAAGACACAGTAGGACAACCAGGGTCCTTATACTTTGGTGGAATCCTTTGCGCAATCACAGCACTCGCTTGCTTAGTCAAGAAAGCGGTTTTCTTGACATTTTGCTTCCTTTTGACAGTGCATAAGTCCTTAAGGACTTTAGCATAAGTAAGAACCTGTGAAATTACATGCAAGATAGGAAAATTGATTTTTACTTGTTTTAGATGTTCTAAGATCTTACTATGTTGACCAGCAAATTTTGAGGTAGACTTAAGAGCTTGTGGGAAAGGTACTCTCACTGGATTTTTTATTACCTCCTCATTAAGGTTACTCTCTTCAGGCTCACTGGACTCTTTTTCAGTTTCCCTAGATTTTGGGATTGGTTTTATGACTTTCCCTGACCTAGTGGTTATGACATTTACTTCTCTAAGATTGTTTTCATTTGAAACCGAGGTTTGTACCATGTGCTGCCCTTTAGGATTTAATTGAGCTTGAGCTAGAAATTTCCCGTGTTCCACTACTGCTAAGGCACTAGTTAGTTTGGAAGTATATTTTTGATTTCCTTGTTTTCCTCAACAATTTGGGTAATCATAGTCTCAAATTTTTGGTTTGTTTTTCCTCATGCCTCCATGAATGCATATAGGGTATCTTCTAAAGAATTTCTAGATGACGTGGGTTGGTATGAAGGTGTATTAAAAACTTTAGGTGGCTAGGTAGGTTGCTGGTTTTCAGATTTCCAGTTGAAGTTAGGATGATTCCGCTATCCCCAATTATAGGTATTAGAAAATGGAACATATGGCTTGTTATACATGCCTAAGCTATTGCAGTGTTCCTCATAATTGGGGATGATCAATTCCACCACACACATAACATGGTCCAGAAGATTCAACACGGGCAATGGTAGGTGTAGGCTTTGAGTCCTTAGTACATAGGGTTTCAATTTCTCTAGTTAAGACTTCTACTTTAGCTCTAAGACTATCTCTTCTCTAAGATGATAAATGCCTGCACTAGAAATATTTCCTACTTTAGTTTGAACGCATCCGTTGTACCATGTTGATTGTGGAGGGTTGCAACCACCTCCTCAAATTTCCTAATATGCACGTATGGATTCTCATTTTCGAGTCCAGAAAAAGTGGGAAGAAGTTGAATCATTCCCGGTTTAAGGTCCATACGTGGCATATTAGGTGGTAAAATAATGCATGATGGTATGGATGTGCGCATGGGATGAAGATAATCCTGTAAAGTCCGAAAAGTTGCATCATGCTGACTATCAGACATGGTGTTATGTAATGAAGTGTCAGTTTTAACAGATGCAGAATCAAAAGCAGTATTGAAAAGAGATTCAAACTCTATATTAGTTCTATCAGCACATCTTCCTCGCTCTTCTCGATATCTGTTCATGAAACAAGTAAAAAAATGTGTAAAAATAAGAAAAAACAATAACTAAAAACACAAGTAAAGGAACGATGTCACTATTTTTAGTCGATCCTTGCGTATTTTGTACCGTGTCCCAGGCAACATCGCCAAAATTTGATTATGCTCAAAGAATAACGCGGTAGTTGTAGTCCAGCCCGTATCCACAGGGAGATGAAAAATGCTTAAGGGTTCCAAAAAGGGATGAGTTATTGTCTTAAATGTGTAGTAAAATTCAATGTTGAAAGGTGAAATTAAAATCAATAATTTGAGGCAGTGAAGCGTCGAAATTCCCTCAATTGGATTGGATCATTCACATCAATTATTCCATTTTTATAACACAATTAGAGGCTTTCATCCTGGCACTCTAATCGGAAGATATATTGTGAAAACCAATATAATTTAAAAATGTAATCCTAGAATCTAGACTTATGACATATTCAGACAATTTTATATGGAACAAGATCAAAGATCAACCATATACATCAAGCATATAGCAATAATTAATCCGCCAATAAAGTAGTATTAAGATTAAAATTTAACAATTAGTTCAATCTAATGATAGAAGAAGCATGACTAGATCTATGAAGGATTTGATAAAAGTTAAACTAATCTCAACAATAAGTAATTGAAATTGAAACTCAACCAATAGTTTAATTTAACAATGGAAAAAGCATGACTGAATCCATGAAAGATTTTGTAAATGTTAAACCGATTTCAATGTAAATTAATGAAAAGAAAAGTCTAAATCCCAAGTTTATTTAGCAAGAAAAGACCAATTACATGAAATAATAGATGTGAAATCACCATATCCAATTGAGTTCTTCCCTTGCTTCACCACGATTGTTAGTTCTTCATGAGTTTCTTGAGCAAAAATCAATGGAAGAATGATCCCCATTCTAGGGTTTCAAAATATGTATTTATAGTTGTTTCCATAAATTAGGAAACCAAAAATTTCGCCTTAAAAATACTCTATGCGACTGCATAGTTGTAGGTATTGTGGTCGCATAGAAGGCTGGAATTTGCTACTGAAAATTTCTGAAAGGTCCAATGCGATGGCAGAGGAATAACCATATGCGACCGCATAGCTATAGATTTTTCCACCGAATAGTCTTCAATATGTTCATCGTAACTTTCTCTCCTAATGTCTGATTGAGGCAACTCAGGATGTGTTGGAAATCTAACTCAAAGGGCTACAAATCTTCCAGAAATATAAATTTTACAATTCGAATGTTTCCTATACCAAAAATGGGTCTCAAACTAAGACTAAAAATCTAAAGCATAACTTTTTTCGGCTAGGAGTTAATATGTGATAGTACTTTGATTATATTTCATCCCTTTGGCTTCTTTCCTCATCCAATTGATGACTAACACTCTCAAATCTTCATATATTCATTTTTCCTTCTAAGCCATCTTTTGGATATTTGCAATTTGGTCCCTGAACTTTCATTTTCTTGAAAGAGTTCAAGAATCCACTGATATAGTTGACCAAATAGATTAACCTGAGTCTGATCCCATATCTGCTGAGGGACATACTCTTGATCAGTAAGTAGAGACTTCTGAGGACACGTCAGCTCCGTGTAAATCTTGTAGGATCATTTGACCTCCTAGAAGGTACAAATCCATGATTACTAATCGAGAATGATGAACCTACTAATTACATATAAGTAAAGTCAAGTGTTGACTCTAAGAGATGGCAGAAGGCCATGGAATCCGAAATGAACTAAATGTATGAAAACAAGGTTTGGACCTTGGTCGACCCTCCTAAAGGGATAAAACCCATAGGTTATAAATGAGTTTACATGAAAAGGTCAACTAGATAGAAACATCCCTACATACAAAGCAATGCTAGTATCAAAAGGATATAAACAAAGAAAATGAGTTGACTTTGTTGAAACTTTTTAGCCTGTAACCATGCTAAAATCCATTTGGATTTTGCTTGCAATAGCTGTATACCATAACTATGAGTTATGGTAAATGGATGTCAAAACCACATTCCATAATAGGAACTTACAAGAGAAAATGTATATGACACAACCCGAAGGTTATGAATCCAAATAAGCCAACAAGATATGCAAGCTTGATGAATCCATATATGGATTAAAGCAAGCCTCAAGGAGCTAAAATCTTCGTTTTGATAAAAGAATTAAAATGTTCGATTTTATCAAGAATGAAGATAAACCATGTGTTTACAAGAAGATAGTGGGAGCGTTGTCGTATTTCTAATATTTTATGTATAAAAGATATTATTAACAGGAAACGACGTATCTATATTTCAATTGTTGAAATTATGGTTGTCAAATAATTCTACATGATAGATATGGGAGAAGCAAGTTGATCTATAGAGATTGATTTAGAAGATTGCTTAACTCATCCCAATCTATATAGATAAAATCTTGAGAAGATTTTATGTGGAGAAAATGAACTGAGAGTTCATGGATACACTAATGTTAACTTCTAGTCAGACTAGAATAATAGCATATCTCAATTAGGATATATGTTTTACTCTTTAGCGGTGTGTTGGAAAGATTCCAAACCAGAAATAACCATTGATTCAATAATAGAAGCTTTATACATCATTCATTTAGAAAGCAACGAAAGTTGTGGTCTAGATCATGAAGTTCATTAATGAACTTGGAGTAGTTCCTAACATTGTTGATCACATGCTTTTGCATTGTCATAAGCTAAAGTGTAGTGACATTTGAATGAACACGTGGATGTTTTGTTATTAAACAAAACATTGGAGACCCGCTGGGAGATTCCACATGGATAACTATCTGAGTGTCAGTGGTTAATCTCTAACATTTACAGCATCATTCGGTTATGTCAAGAACTATATGAAGGTTGTGAATGATCAATAGCGGATTCGTCACTCTTAGATAGTAAAAGATTATGATCTACATTTTATCCAGTTAAGTTGATATGAAATCCTTGGCCAAGGTGAACTCATAAGTTGAAAATGAGTTTTTGACTTACATTAACTTAACAGTGGGATAAGAGATATGATCGATAATTGACATTAACATATATCCATATCTCATAATTGATCGGATCATATTGACGAAATGATTATAGTTTCACGATAAATGAACAAGTTTGGTTTTGTCACACCACGTGACATTTCCTGTCACATGTATTGCCCCGACACATTGCTAGACGTTAATTTGGAATGATGAATGTGAATTAGTGATAAAGTAAAATGGGATATTTTAATTTATCAATTTTGATTAGATAAAAATAATAATTTACGTCGTTAGGCATCGTGATTGTGAACCTAATGGGTCACACACAAAAGAGAACAATAAGAATGTGATTTACCAATTAATTAATTGACAAGTGTTGGATAATTAATTAATTGGGTTGCTTATTAATAGGCTCGAATTAATTAATTAGATTAATTAATTCATAGATCAGATTTAATTAATTTGATTAATTAAATATTGGACTGGATTAAGTTTTAGAGACGGGCCAAGCTCTATTGGGCTAATATTAATAGGCTGCTAGGGTTTGAAAACTGTATGTAATAATTCATTATTTTTGCTAGCATAAGAAAAGAAAATGCTAGTCGTCATTCTTATTTTCTGTGTGGATCACCATTGGAGACTGGACAATTGGACAGCTTGGATTGCAGATCGTGATTATTCGAGTTCGAGAATCAGCAAAGGAGTTCGCAGAATTCATCAAATGTATTATTCTAAACACAGTTTCTATCTAAACACAAAGCAAATCCATGGTGGGAATTGAAAAATAATTTATTTTCCGTTGTTCATGATTAAGTAAATTCACAGCACAAACAACAGTAACTCGAGAGGAACAATATAATACTTGATGTTCTTGGCAAGGTTAATTTTGTGTCTCCACCATTTCTTTGCAAATACCACCACCAGACTCCACTTTTTCTGAAGAGAACTTAGTTCTGGCTCCAACAGCTGCCTCA
Organism: Fraxinus quadrangulata; assembly: GCA_903798255.1. Lineage (NCBI taxonomy): Eukaryota > Viridiplantae > Streptophyta > Magnoliopsida > Lamiales > Oleaceae > Fraxinus > Fraxinus quadrangulata. The sequence goes on from CAIGRB010165618.1 coordinate 7,738, forward strand.
CAAAATATAGAAAAAATGTTGGCCATCTGCACTTGTTTAAGTTTAGTACTCTATAACAAATCACAACCTTTTTTACCATTCTTATAGAAACTGAGACACTAAAAATCCAAATTTGACATGCCCTGATTCTTTATTTCATTTTGTTCAAATTTTAATTACATGCCTAGGATTATCTATTTCAACTTCATGAATTTGTGTTTATCTATGAGACAATGGGACATGCCAAAAATATTTTATTTCGACAAGAAAACATGAAACTTCTATACATACATTAGATCCATAATTGGGAATGATTGACTTGCTTAAAACCCACTATTCTTACTTTCAACAAGAAAATACTATTCTTCACTTACAAGGTTGGGGTCCATTTGTTGTAAATAACTATGTTGAATTTTGACATATGTTCATTTTGTAATAGGAAATTGACACCATTGTCTCCAATTTTTAGCCTATGACCTTTGTAGTAACTTGGTCTTTAACCTATTCTTCGACATTGTCGTCTCCAACATTTTAATTTATAACATTCTTGGTCTTTAATGGACAGTTTTTGTTTTCCACTTCCCGTTAAAAAGTCAAATTCTGTACATGAAGGCTAATTATCTTATAATCAATTAAAAGAGTTTGCATTTAATAAATAAGTTGTTGGAAAATAGTTATAAAAAATTGAATTTTATCAAACTTTAGCAAAATATTTGGATGCCTCCTGCATCTCGAATTTGGCGAGAAATGGGTGAGTCATATTCTACTTGTTGAGTAGTTGAACTTATTATATTTGGACGTAGAAACTATTTCCGAATGAATGAGAAATTAGTGAATGACATAGGGTTGGAAAACACGATTTTAACTTGGAAAAAATATCGAGTTTTCCATATGCAGGAAGCCTATGCACCGCATAGTGCAATTCTGGACACAAATTTCCAAATTTTGCGTAATCTTCTATTTTAGTAAAAAATCTTGTATGGTATATATATTTTTATATTTTAAGACTTAATTCCATTTTTAAGTACTTATGGGGTTCCATTTAAATAGGACTCATTCAATTTATTGTAAAAATATACAATTTGAGAGATATTATTGTGAGACATATTGTTGTCTTCTCGTTCTTCATTGAATTAATTTTCAACTTATCAAGAATTAAATTCTTTTAGAGTTCTACAATATAAATAAGGTTCATAAGTTTTGTAATCACGGGATCAAGATATTGTTAGCGATTGTCTTATTTCTTTGGTTCAATAATTTATTGGGTCGATCTTTTCAAATGTTGATTCTTGGCTTTCTTGTGTTTGTTCTAATTTGTCGTGGGTTTCGTAGCTATTATTGCTATGTGGGTTCACATCAGCTAGTATCAGAGCAAGACTCCAAAAATTAAGGTTATATCCATTTTTTTCTTGTGTTTGATTCTTTGTTTTTCATTCTTCGCGTTCTTCAATTTTTTTTGTCTCCAATCCATAAAAATTCCAAAACTTGTTTGTGTTCTAATTTAGCATCCAAATTAGTTTTATTTCTTTTGCTGGTATCTAGTTGAATTTTCAAGTAAAAAAATGAAAACTAGAAAATTTGCAAGCAGCGTACAATTTCATTTTTTGAGTAAAAGGAAATTCAAATTCAAAAGTGTCTAATTCGAATTCAAGAAATACTTTCTTGAATTTATCCTTAACGTTTCATTCAAAGTTTAAATCCCTACATTCTTGAATCATTCTTTCCTTACTCAATTCTTTGTTTGGACCCGACAAGGTTAAATTTTGATTGAAATCGAATTAATTCTTTAAAGCACTTGCAAGAAAACATTGAGTGGAAAAATGTAGAGTGGTGAGACTAATAGAGGGAAAAGCCAAATTGAGTGATACACGAGTGTACACACGTGAGGCAAATGCTATTCTAGATTTATGATATCCAATAGAAACGATTCTACTTCAAGCGGGAAGAATTGTCATTCATCATAACAGAAGAGGTGATACAATAATTTGAAAGGTTGTTTGGTGATATGTGAGATAGAATGGATAGTCAAGAGGTGTGGATGGAGAGGCAAGACACATTGCTTGCTAATTTGTGTAGGAAACAATCTAGAGAAGTTTCTAACACAATGAGGGATGGTAGGTGGGATCATAGAGCGAATTTTGCTGGTGAATGTGAAGTGGATAGTGACATTAATGATGATACAATGGTGGATGTTAAATTAGGAAGAATGAGGGATATATGAGTTAGACATGAAAGAAGGGGTAGAGATCTTGTTGGAGATGGTGTTGATAAAAGTACGGGTAATATCAAAATGACAATTTCTTTATTCAAAGAAATGAATGATCTGGAGGCATATTTGGAGTGAGAAAATAAATTAGAGTTGATATTTGATTGTCACAACTATTTGGAGGAAAAGAAGGTAAATATTAAGGTACTTGAATTTACTGATTATGCTATCATTTTGTGGGATCAAGTAGTAATATCTAGGAAGAGAACCCGTGAGAGGCCTATTAATACATGGGAAGAATTGAAGGGTATACCAAGATTCGCGCCTAATCATTATTATAAGGAGTTTCATCAAAAATTGCAAAGCCTTTACCAAGGTTCTAGGAATGTAGATGATTATCACAAGAAGATGGAGATTGCTATGATTAGAGCGAATGTGGAGGAGGATAGGAAGACCATCATGGCCTAATTTTTGAATGATTTGAATAGGGAGATAGCTAATGTGGTAAAGTTGCAACATTATGTGGAGTTGGAGACATGCTACACGTGGAAAGGTAATTGAAGAAGAAGGGGACAACTAGATATTCATCGGGTTCTAACTCTTCTTGAAAATCGAAGTAGGATAACAATAAAGGTGATGGGGCTATTTCACAAGGTAAAACTGAGCTATCAAAGGAAAAAGAGGAAGTTGCTGTCAAAGCTACACCCAAGGTGAAATCCCAATCCCCTTAAAATCGGGATATGAAGTGCTTTAGGTGTTTGTGATCGAGAAACATTGCTTCTTAATATCCAAACAAAAGGGAAATGATCTTCCGTGACAATGGAGAAGTGGTGAGTGATAGTGAGGGTGAATATGATGACATGCTGGAATTGAAAAATGAAAGCGATGGGGGAGAAAATGGAGTATATGGTGGGGAGAGCTATTGGTTATACAACGAGCTCTTGTGCTCAAATCAAAGTAGATGATTTGGAGTAACAAAGGGAGAACATATTTCATACGAGATACCACATCAACAACAAAGTATGTAGTATGATTATTGATGGGATAGTTGTACCAATGTGGCTAGCACTACACTTGTTGAAAAATTGGGATTAACTGTGCTAAAATTCCTAAGCCTAAAAAATTGCGATGATTGAATGAATGTGGAAAGGTTAAGGTGAATAAGCGAGTGCTGGTGAATTTCTCAATTGGGAGGTATCATGATGAAGTGATGTGTGATGTAGTTCCTATGCATGTCGGGAATATTTTGTTGGGGAGGCCATGACAATATGATAGAAGGTGATTCATGATGAGTACAAAAATAAGTACAACTTTACTAAGGATGGGAAATCTATTGCTCTAGCGCCATTGACACCACAACATGTGTATGAAGATCAAATCAAATTAAATAGTGAGGAAGAAGAAAGATTAAGAGAAAAATGGAGTGAGATTGATCTTTCACGATAAGAGAGCAAGAGAGAAAATAGTGAGGTGGCTAAAAATGAGAAAAAAAGACTAGAGTCATAAGAGAGTAAAGATAAAAGGTCTTATGAGAGGAAAGATAAGTCGAAAGTGAATTTCTTTGCAAAAGGGAGTGAGTTGAAAAGGGCAGCTGTTGAAAACCAACCTATGATCTTGTTGATTTATAAGAAGTCACTCCTCAATCTTGAGGAATATAATACACCCCTCCCTAGTTTGGCTACTTTGTTGTGGTAGGAATTCGAATATGTGTTCCTGGAGGACATGCCTAGTGGGCTACCACCCATTCGAGGTATTGAACATCAAATTGATTTCGTACTTGGAGTTATCATTCTAAATAGGCTGACTTATCGAAGTATTCCTGATGAGACTAAGAACTTCAAAGACAAGTGGAAGAATTGATTAGCAAAGGGTATGTGAGGAAAATTATGAGTTTATGTATCGTGCCAGTGCTACTTATGCCAAACAAAGATGGAACATGGATGATGTGTGTTGATTGCAGGGACATCAACAATATAATGGTAAAGTATCATCATCATATTCCTAAGTTAGATGATATATTAGATGAATTACATAGATCATGCATATTTAGTAAAATATTTCTTGGTTATGTTGTTAGTGCAAAAGATATTGAAGTGGATGAGGAGAAAATCAAAACCATCAAGGAGTGGCCAACACCTAAAAGCATAACCGAAATAAGAAGCGTCCATGGGATAGCTAGTTTTTATAGGTGTTTTGTTAAAGATTTTAGCACACTTGTCACACCACTCACGGGAATTATAAAGAAAATTGTAGGATTTCATTGGGGTGTTGAACAAGAACTTGTAATACTATCAAGGATAGGTTGTGCACCGCACCAATTTTAGCATTACTTAACTTTAACAATACTTTTGAGATTGAATGTGATGCATCAGGGATAGGTATTGGAGCTATCTTAATGCAGGAATGGAGGTGAATAGCTTACTTTAGTGAAAAGCTAAGTGGAGCATCTTTCAACTATTCTACATATGACAATGATTTGTATGCACTTGTTCGAACTTTGGAGACATGGCAGCACTACCTATGGCCAAAGGAGATCGTGATTCACACCGATCATGAGTCCTTGAAGCATTTGAGGGGTCAATGTAAACTAAACAAGAGGCATGCAAGGTGGATGGAGTTCATAGAGATTTTTTTTATGTTATTCGTTTCAAACAAGGTAAAGAAACACTAGTAGCAGATGCTTTGTCAAGAAGGTATGTACTTCTAACGTCTTTAGGTGCCAAATTGTTAGGTTTTGAATATGTTAAGGACATGTATGCTAATGATCTAGATTTTTCTAATATAAATGAATCATGTGATAAGTGTGCTATGGATAGATTCTTTAGGCATGATTGGTATTTACTTTGGAAAAATAAGTTATGTGTTCCTAAATATTCAATAAGAGAATTATTAGTACGTGAAGTACATAGTGGGGGTCTAATGGGTCATTTTGGGGATAAGAAGACCTTAGAGATGCTAGGTGAACATTTTTATAGGCCTAAGATGAAAGTTGATGTTGATCAGATTTGTAGTAGATGCATCACTTGTAAAAATGCTAAATCTAAGGTTTTACCTCAGGGTTTATATACGCCATTACCTATTCCTAGTGAACCTTTGGTAGATATGTCTATGGATTTTGTGTTGGGTTTGTTGACCTATGATTTAATATAGCTTCATTTGTTTTGATTATAACAAACGAGGTACTTATGTTTCTAACAAATCTTGTTTCTTGAGTTTTTCATGTATAAACCTTCTTAAGCATTCAAAGGCTCAAATCGTCATCCATTAAAGAAGAAGCGATCAAAAGATACTCGAAGAGAACAAGAACTTTGAAGATTAGAGTTTAGAAGTTCTTTATTGAAACTTCTATTTATATGTAAAGGTATTAACTCATCAATCTTTAGCAAGTGCATAAAGCTCAAGTTATTTTCATAATTCATCACTTGCATAAAAATGTTTTTGATTCATAATATGAAATAGTTTTTGGAAAAATGAATATTTTGATATAAAAATTAATTTCCAAAATTCTCATAATTCGGTCAAACGAAATTCTGTTCGACTGAAATTCTGTTCGACCAAAATTCCAACGGTTTAAAATATACAATGACTATTTTCATCTTTCGGTTGACCGAAATGCCCGATAGCCCAACCGAAAGTTGCTGATTTTCAAATATCTTGATCTATAAATAGCCCTCTCTTTTGCATTCAATTTCAACAACTTACAAGAGCAATTAAGAGAGTATATTTATTGAAAATCATTGAACTTACTTAATTATATATATTCTATTTCATTTATTAAAAAGAATCTCTTGATTAATCAAACTAGTTTCATCTATTTTATCAAGAATTCTATTTTGCAAGGAAACCTTTCAATCTCATCTATTTTTAATTCTTGAAAAAGTTTTTCTTTGCCAACACTTATATTGAAGTGTAAATCTCTCTTCATACTTAACTTATATTATTTTTTAAGAGAGATCATAAGTTGAAAACTTTGATACAAGATATAAACTATTTCAATGTCCATTATTCATCAAAGTTTATAACATAAACACTTGAGCTTTATTATTTGCTATCTATTGAAGTGTTATCCTAACTTTCTAAATACTTGACTTGATTATATCATTTGTTAAGAGAGTTCTTTCAATTGAAAATTTGTCATTTATATTTTGGTGGTTTCAAGAGCCTTGTGAAAACTCGATTGTTGTTAAGGATTGATGCTCCTTGTTGTAAGTCACTTAAAAATAAGTAATCTTTGTTGTAAGTCAGTTAATGATAAGTGCTCCTTGTTGTAAGTCACTTAAGGATTGGTACTCCTTGTTTGTAAGTTACCACTATAGTACTATAGTGCATTTGGCTTTACTCGTGACGGAGAGCTTGGTAACGGGGACGTAGAACACAATGTGTATCGGACCTCATTAAATTCGCTTGTCATCTTTATGTTATTGTACTTTACCTTAAATTGCTATTTACATATCTACTTAAGTGACAATACTTGAATTATATTATCGAATTTACATATTTACTTATCTTATTGCACTTTGCATTTATATCTTGTCTATTAAATAGTTTTGAGACTAATTGTCAAAAAAGTTTTAGAAAACCAATTCACCCCGTCTTGGTTGGTTATTCTTGGGTTATCAGGGTTTACCTAGGACTAAGAAAGGAATAGATTCTATATTTGTGGTGGTAGATAAATTTAGTAAGATGACACATTTTATTCTATGTCATAAAACTGATGATACTACCAATATTGTGAACTTATTCTTTAAGAAAGTAGTGCACTTACATGGGATTCCTAGAAGTGTTGAATCGGATAGGGATATTAAACTCCTTAGTCACTTTTGGTAGGTCGAAAGAAAACCAAAACTCCATATGAGCTTTGGAAAAATAGAGTTCCCAATATTTGTTATTTTAAGGTTTTTGGTTGCAAATGTTTCGTTCTAAATACAAAAGAAAGTTTGGAAAATTTGGATTCAAAATCTGATATTGGAATCTTTCTTGGATATTCATCTACTAGCAAAGCCTATAGAGTTTTCAACAAAAGAACTCTAGTAGTGGAAGAATCCATGCATGTTATATTGGATGAAGCTAATTCTCTTGTTTAAGAGAAAGGTGTTGATGTAGGTTTGAAAATTCCTTTTGAACAAATAAATATTCAAGATCAAAATAAGGAAAGTCCTAAAGATATTGAAGATAAAGATTTTGAAGAACCAATTCTCAACAAGGAGAAGGAGAATCTTTCAAAAATCAAAATGATCCAACACTTCCCATTGAATGAAGGTTTGTTTCTTTTCTTCCAATGATCCTTCCAAAAGTGTAAGTACTAGAAACTCTACCAAAAGTTTTCTAAATAATTGTGCTTTCTTTCATTTCTCAAATTGAACCAAAAAATTTCAAAGAAGCCGAATTTGATAAGTTTTGAATTCTAGCAATGTAAGAAGAATTAAATCAATTTGAAAGAAATCATGTTTGGGATTTAGTTGATACATTAAATGATCAAACCGTTATTGGTACAAAATGGATTTTTTGAAATAAACGAGATGAAAATGGTATAATTGTGCGTAACAAGGCTAGATTAGTAGCACAAGGTTACAATCAAGAAGAAGGTATAGATTTCGAAGAAACTTTTGCACCTGTTGCTAGATTAGAATATATTCGCATGCTTCTTGCCTTTGCTTTCCATAAAGGTTTTACTCTCTATCAAATGGATGTCAAAAGTACATTCTTAAACGGTTTTATTCAAGAAGAATTTTATGTTAAGCAACCTCCCGGTTTCAAAAATCACAAATTTCTGGAAAGTGTGTTTAAACATAGAAAAACTCTATATGATTTGAAACAAGTTCCTAGAGTTTGGTATGAAAGATTGAGCAAATTTCTTATTTCAAATAATTTTCAAGCTGGAAATGCGGATACCACACTTTTTTTTCAAAACCAAAAGGGCTGACATGATTGTTGTACAAATTCATGTTGATGATATTATTTTTGGTGCAACTAATATTTCCCTTTGTGAAGAGTTTTCAAAGTGTATGAGCAAGGAATTTGAAATGAGTATGATGGGAGAACTAAAGTTCTTTCTTGGACTTCAAATCAAACAAACAAATGAAGGCATCTTCATTAGTCAAACAAAGTACAACATAGACATGCTCAAAAAATTTGATTTTGAAGACTTGAAGCCAATGAATACTCCAATGAGTTCATCAATTAAACTGGATAAAGATGAGCAAGTTACTTCAATTGACATAACAAAATATCGATGTATGATCGGATCTCTCCTTTATTTAACCGCTAGTAGACCCGATATTATGTTTAGTGTTTGCTTATGTGCTAGATTTTAATCAAATCCTAAAGAATCACATCTAAGTGCCTTAAAACAAATTTTAGATATCTATGTGGCATTAGAACTTTGGGACTTTGGTATCCAAAGGGCACTCATATTGACCTTCTTAGCTATTTGGATACCGATTGGGTGGGTTTAACTATTGATCGAAAAAGCACAAGGGGAACTTGTCACTTTCTTGGCTTTGCTCTTGTGTCATGGTTTAGCAAGAAATAAAATTCCGTTGCACTATCCACCGTCGAAGCCGAATATATCTCGGTCGCTAGTTGTTGTGCTCAAGTTCTTTGGATGAAGCAAACTCTTAGCGATTATCATTTAACTTTTGAAAATACTCCCATTATGTGTGATGACACTAGTGCTATAAATTTTTCAAAAAATCCCATCTTGCACTCTCGCACCAAATATATTGAAATTTGACATCATTTTCTTAGAGATCATGTACAAAAGGGTGATATTTACTTGGAATTTGTAAGTACCTAAAAACAATTGGCAGATATTCTTACTAAACCTCTAGCTCTCGAAAGATTTTCATATATTAGAAGAGGTTTGGGTATTATTGATGAATCTGAAATATGTGGCTAAATTTATTCTATATGCATGATTAAACTAAAATTACATGTGAATTATTATTTTTTTGTATTTCAGTCGATTCACAGATCAACCAAACATACACTTTCGATCATACAAGAGTCCATCGAAATCGACGGCAACTAATCTTTTTTTTTTTTGCT
>CAIGRB010165618.1:19475-41743 GCA_903798255.1 Fraxinus quadrangulata
TCAATCTCATTTCAATTCTAGATAAAGGTTTTCTTTACCAACACTTATATTGAAATATAAATCTCTCTTCATACTTAATTTGTATTATTTGTTAAGAGAGATCATTGGTTGAAAACTTTGATACAAGATACAAACTATTTCATTATCCATTATTCATCAAAGTTTACAACAAAAACACTTAAGCTTTATTATTTGCTAACTATTGAAGTGTTATCATAACTTTCTAAATACTTGACTTGATTATATCAATTGTCAAGAGAGTTCTTTCAATTGTAAAATTATCATTTATATTTTGGTGGTTTCGAGAGCCTTGTGAAAACTCGATTGTTGTTAAGGATTGATGTTCCTTTTTGTAAATCATCTATGGATAAGTGCTCCTTATTGTAAGTCACTTAAGGATAAGTGGTTTTTGTTGTAAGTCACTTAATGATAAGTGCTACTTGTTGTAAGTCACTTAAGAATTTGTACTCCTTGTTTGTAAGTTACCACTATAGTGCATTTGGCCTTACTCGTGACGGGGAGCTTGGTAACGGAGACATAGAACACATTGTATATCGAACCCCATTAAATTCGCTTTTCATCTTTACATTATTGCATTTTACTTTAAATTGCTATTTACATATCTACTTAAGTGACAATACTTGAATTAAGTTATCGAATTTACATATTTACTTCTCTTATTACACTTTGCATTTATATCTTGTGTATTAAATAGTTTTGGGACTAATTGTCAAAAAAGTTTTAGAAAACCAATCTACCCCTCTCTTGGTTGGTTATTCTTGGGTTATCAGTGTTTACCAAAGACTAAGAAAGGAATAGATTCTATATTTGTGGTGGTAGATAGATTTAGTAAGATGGCATGTTTTATTCCATGTCATAAAACTGATGATGCTACCAATATTGTGAACTTATTCTTTAAGGATGTAGTGCACTTACATGGGATTCCTAGAAGCATTAAATCGGATAGGGATATTAAATTCCTTAATCACTTTTTGAGGATTTTGTGGAATAAGTTAGAAACCAAGCTATTGTTTTCTACTACTTGTCACCTATAAATGGATGAACAAACTCAGGTAGTTAATAGGACTATGATACAATTGTTACGCACTATAGTTAATAAAAATATAAAGAGTTGGGATACATGTTTACCATTCATAGAATTTGCATATAATAGGGTCATGCATTCTACTACTTCTTACTCACCTTCTAAAATTGTATATGGTTTTAATCCACTAACACTAACACTGTTGGATTTAATTTCTTTACCTGTGAATGAAAGTGGTAGCTTAGATGGAAGAAGAAGGCTGACTTGGTGAAATCACTCCATGAAAAGGCAAGGTTGCAAATTGAGAAGAAAAATAAGCATTATACTTCTCAAGCAAATAAGGGACGAAAATGCATTTCATTTGAACCAGGAGATTGGGTTTGGATACACTTGAGGAAAGATCGCTTTTTCGAGCAAAGAAAGTCAAAGTTGTAGCCACGAGGAGATGGTCATTTCCAAGTGCTTGAAAAGATCAATGACAATGCTTATAGGTTGGACCTTCTAGGTGAATATAATGTTTTGGCTACCTTTAATGTCTCTGCTCTTTCTTTCTTTGATGCAAGTATAGATTCGAGGTCGAATCCTTTCGAAGAGAGATGGGATGATGTGATTCATGATACGATGGCAAGTTCGGGCGAGAATCCATTGATCGTGGAGGAAGAACTAATGATGAGGTCGTGGGCAAAGAATGTCAAGGAAGTTGTGAGATTGCTTGCTCAAGCTAAGGTGGATGAAACACCAATCAGAATAAGGAAAGGAACAAGTTTCATGTTCGACATGGAAGAAGAAACAAAATGGACCAACTTAGTCTAAACATTGGACGAGAAAAGCTAGAAAAAGTAACTATGCGACCGCATAGTTATCCTAGGCATGCGACCACATGCCTCTATACCGAACCAAAATTGAAGGCTAACAATTGGCCTATGCGACCGCATCCAGGAAGCCTATGCAGCCGCATAGTGCAATTCTGGACTCAAATATTCCAAATTTCGCGTAATCTTCTATTTTAGTTAAAATTCTTTTATGGTATTTTTTTTATTTCTTTTAAGACTTAATTCCATTTTTAAATAGGTTTTATAGGTTTCGTATAAATAGGACTCATTACATTCATTGTAAAAACATACAATTTGAAAGATATTATTGCGAGGCATATTGTTGTCTTCTCGTTCTTCACTGAATTAAATTTGAACTTATCAAGAATTAGTCTTGTAGCATTCTACAATATAAGTAAAGTTCATAATTTTTTTGATCACAGGGTCAAGATATTGTTACCGATTGTCTTATGCAATCATAGCATAACATACAAACATCATTTCCTTGTCAAGATATTGTGATCATGGGTTCCATAGTTACTATTTCTACGTGGGTTCGCATCATATAAATAAGACCTCTCAGTCTTATTTTCATTCACTCCTATCTTATGTAATCATAGCATAACATATAAACATCATTTCCTTGCCGATATTCTACATCAAAACCTTATTTTATTTTCATTAAAAAAGGAGTACAAAAATCTATTGGTTCGTTGTTCTTGTGTTTTTAAGTGCTGCAAACACAAGAAGTCGATCGTTATATCTTGGAAGTTGAGTTTCATAATCTGTAGGCACCTGTGTGGGGGCAATATCTACTTAAGGACAAAGAGTTAAACTCTTTCCTTGATCATTTGCATCTCATTCATTGGCATTATTTTGTCCAATTTTTCATTTACTTTCCATTCTATTTGGTAGGTTTGGTAAGTTTATTTTGCGTTAAAGACATCCCTCAATTCTAATTTACAAACAATATAAGTTGGTACATGATGTTTGTCAGAATAAATCCCCTTCTGCTAACACTGGCATAAGGTTGCTCAGATACCTGAAAAAGAAGGTGGGAGGATTATCTCCCTACTTGCCACTCCAACAATCAAGTCAAAAATCTTTGAGCAGAAGAGTGTATGAGATATAGAAGGTGGAAAAATATGTTTTAAGGAATGCATTATAAGATAATAGAAGCTCCCACCTTCTATATATAGGCCCTTTACATTGTTGACATGACACATAAGTCATATACATGGAGGGGTACAAGCCCTTATTCATTCTTAAGAAAATGAAAGAATATAGGAAGTTGTATCTCCTGACATTGTATCCATTATGACATATAGGCAAGTCGTGAGGATCGATGTTGGGCTTTTCTTGGTTTAATAGACCTCGAGCATGGTCATGCCAATTCCCATAATCATCGTCAATTAGCTGATTAGCCTATCTCCCAGATATCTAATGACGATGGTTACCAGTGATGAGATCAACCGTGTCACATGGTTGATTAAGGCCCTTGTGATTGAGGTTGAGTATGGGAGTGGAAGAAGGAAATGATCCTAATGCGAGCTAAATGTTCAACCCTACGACTAGGATCTTCATATTGCTTCAGTGCTTGAATAAAAGTTCCTAGAGCCCTAGGAACTCTCAAAGATAGCTTGTATTTTTGCTAATTAACATTTTTAGTTACGTCCTATTACCACGTTATAAGCCCATTGCCTCTACTATTATGTCTGTTGGTTATTATTTTTAAATAGAATTAATTGCATGTTCTATGAAATCAAGGCCTGACGTGAAAAATCATTTGAATTTCCCAATGCAACCTAAAAAATTGCGACATGGTATTATCACACAAGGAAATATTTTTGTGTGAAATTTCTAGCTTCGTTAGCTTCTATTTTCATAAGGGTTCACAACCCCATTTCTATAACCATGAAAGTTTCTTTCACGTGTCTTTGGTCAAGTTGGGTAGTCGAGTTCAACTGATTCAGGCTTGGATTGAATGTCAGTCCATCCAATCAATCTCGAGTTTTCTTAGTTAATTTTTAGATAACTTCACTTTCTAATGTATAAGATTTTCATTTGTTATAGCCATTCTATTTGTGTATCTATTAGCATGTCCAACAAGAGTTGAAGTCATTTAGAAAGAGGTCTAGTAGTGAATATTAAAACTTTGAGTTATACCTTAAAGGGCTAAATTTCTTAAAGGAGTAGTCAAGTTTTTATACTGTGGTTATTTATCTAATTTTTATTCAATGTGAAATTTATCAATTAACATGTCTTTGCAAGGTGATGGCTCATTTTAGTATATCAATCTTGAAATTCATATGTTAATTCGTGTCTTAGTCCGATCGAATTACTTACTAGAACTAATATGCTCTAATATCATGTTAAGACTGGAAAATCTATGTTAAAAGGTCAACATTATTAATATGAGTTCTCCAATATCTTATATGCTGAATATTTGTCTCATATTTATTCGATGTGATTTTATCCCTAATTAGTGAGTAGTTCACCAAATAGAGTGACTATCAAAAAAGATGCTCAAGTCTTAGACAACCATCCCAGTTTATCCTCTTCTAAAGATGGTCTTATCAATCCCCATCAAGGAGACCAATCAATAAAATAATCACCAACACCATGTTCTTCACTATTTGGTTTGAAAAGAAAACAATAAAAGAAAATAGAGTTACTTTTACGATACTGTATCCAACCAATCAAGAAAGTTATTCAACCAAGAAGGTTTAAATCGCCTTAATGATGAATCACCAAATTCTTTTTGTTGACACAAATGATTTCGTGGCTGACATGAACCCTTTTGTACATATGCTCTTCGAATTCCATCTCAAACATTAGCATTGTAATTCTTAATTGTAGTTCTTAATCCAAGATCCGAAGAAACTTGTTCTAAATCAATTTTATCCAGTACATCTCTTTTACTCCCAATATCCGATTCTTCCCGAACATCTACTTTATCTTGAACACTTGTTTAAACATTATTTTTCTCTCCACTCAAAAATATGCATTTTCATTTAAAGTATTTCTCCATGATTGTTAAAAAATCAAATTCAATACATAAATAAAAAAAATCGGGAAGACACATTAAGCACCAATAATCATCAATTTTCAACTTTAGACATACATATTAACTACTATGCATCAATAATCAATTAATTGTTCCCAGATCCCAATTTCAAACACTATTTCAATAAATTACACAAAATTAGATCCAAACCTACCAGGACAGTCGGGAATCACTCGATTAGAAAGAAATTCAAAATAAATACTATTACACCTTGCTACCGAGGCTCCTAGTGGAGACATGTGTCAGATCTGACAAAGTCAACAAAGACACAATTGGTCAATAAAGAAGTTAAAGAAGAAGCTGATGTCGTCTGTTTCGAAACTTCTTTTGACCAAATGAATGATTGATGTAACGTTTATAATGATGAATAATGATTGTCAACATAGGGTATAGGGTGGTTGACCCGTTGTCAATGTATTAATTGTGTAGCAGACTGAGTAATGTGATGATTCGGCCTGGGAGATGAGGCCATGTGGTTCCTATCCAACGGCAACTACTTCAGACTGAACTCTATAAATAAACAACTCTTTTAACATTTGTTTCTAATGCATCTTTTACACTTGAAGCTAAACCCGATCTTCTCTCTTGCTCATTTCATATTTATTTACTTGAATTTAGTTTGTTTTTACTTTGGTTAAGTTGTTTATGAATTTTTGTTTATATACAATCATCATTGATAATATTTTCGGTGCTTAAACATTTTTTTCTTGTGTCGTAAAGCATCTCTCACATCCATAAACATCACCCATCTTCGTCCAGATCTCCGATCAAAATGTGTTGGAATTTGTTACATGGATGCAAGTGAGCCATCATCTGTTGTCCACGTAACCATTACAAAAAATGGGGTCAATAGATTGGTGCTGTTTGTGGAAAAATTGAGAATTCAACCATGAAAATACCCGTGAAAAAAGTTGGTAAGGAAATATATTTTGGGAGTTTCTTGCCTTTGAAGAAAATAGGTTGTTCTTGAAGAAAGAACCACCAAATATTCCAAGAGGAACCACTTGTTGGATTCCAATATATTCCTTGAAAAAAGAAATACCATTAGCATAGAAAAAAACCAAGTTGCTATTGGATAGAAAACTTTACAATGAGTTCTGACAACTAAAAGTCAATACCTTATAATGTTAGGAAACACCCTGAAGAATGGGAGCCCTCACATATTGCTCTAACAACTCGTCGTCAATTTCATTAGCAACATCGACGAGGTGGATCAAGAGGTGAGTCCAAAATAGTTGCTAGACTCACCAGGGAGGTGGCTACCCCAAATGCAAACATGAGAGATGTTACTCAACACTGCCATGCACAAGCTGCTTAGGAATATGTCATATTAGGGAGGATACCCAGCCAGTATGCAGCTTAAGGGAATGCCTTTTTCGATGATCCTTCACTTGTTCTACAAGGGGATTACTATCATGGCGAATGG
This sequence comes from Fraxinus quadrangulata, assembly GCA_903798255.1. NCBI lineage: Eukaryota > Viridiplantae > Streptophyta > Magnoliopsida > Lamiales > Oleaceae > Fraxinus > Fraxinus quadrangulata. Next base: position 25,826 of record CAIGRB010165618.1, read on the forward strand.
GAGGGTCTAAACCCAAATGGCTAATTATCAAAAGTAAAACAGGGAAGAGGCCCCTCAAGAGAAAGAATTAAGGTTGATATATCCACCAACTATACAACTGACCGGCCCAATGAGGTACCATTCAACTTTTTCCAAATTACCAACTAAAAGACATGCCTCAAAGATCCATAAGTGTCTTCATTAGGTTAAGTCCTGAAAGGCCTAAAAATAGGCAGGCTCAACCTTCTTTTGCACCTAGAAATAGGCAGCAGGGACTACCTCAATTTGGAAGACAAAATGAACCTATTTATGGAAACCTGCATCAAAATCCTCTACCTAGAAATAGGCATCAAAGGTGGGAAAAACATGCTAGAAATCAAGCAGGATTGTCCTAGCCACCTCAAGGACCTCAAGTCAAAGAGGATGAAGATATTGACGAACCACAAAGGTCTTGCGACCTCAACAACGATGATACCAATTTGGCATTCTCCTAGGAAATTAGGGATGCCCTTGTCCCAAGCCATTTCGTGCTTCCTAAAATTCCCAAGTACCATAGAATAGGTGATCATGTGAAGCACCTCAACAGCTTCAAAACCCATATGAGCCTAAGGGGTTCAACTCTCAGTGTGAAATTTAGAGCCTTTCACTTGACCCTAAGTAGGGCAGCTGAAGTGTGGTACACTAGGCTTCCAGAAAGAAGTATTAGAAGTTGACCAGATTTCAAAAAACTTTTCTTAAGCGCTTCGTAATAAGGAAAGAAGGTGAAGGGCCAATACAGTGCCTCCGAGACATGAGACAGTAGCATAGAGAGTCATTACAAAGTTTTTGTAATCTTATTTTACTGATAAAATGACTTACTACGTTCAAGTTACCGATAGAGAATCATTATCAGCCCTAAGGGTGGGCTGGACATGAATTCTCTCATTTGGAGAGACGTGTAAAATAATGATCTTACTAGTTATGATGCTCTACTAGAAATGATAAGACATGAGATTATTAATGAAGAATTGAAAGATCATTGCAATAGGGCTAACCGGGCACTTCCACCTTTTAAGATACAACAATGAAGAGGTCCCACCTCTCATTTAATGGAACATCAGGTCGAACAGTCAACCACCCTCAACCCAAGGCAAGCACTAGCTATAGCAATATTGAACACGGTACCAACTTTAGCTTATAAGGAAGTCAACCCCACTGTTGAGGTACACTAAGGAAGGTCCAGCCAATAGTCTCCCCAAAGGGAAAATGGTAGAGGACGAAGTTTTAAACCTAGAAATAGGGATGAGATACCACTCTATTGTACTTATCATCACTCCTACATCCATAATACATTTGACTATAGGGATATTACCTTACATCTACAATCTACTAGTCAAAGAAAGGACAGATACCCATGAGGATATGCATGTCCTAGGCAAGATCGACAACCTAGGAGGGACGAGGTCATGAGTCCCATTTGAAATAACACCTATCGAAGAGAAAAAAGTGGTGGGGAAAGGCTTAGGAAAGGTCAAAGGCAAAAGAAGAGCCCTCCAGCTGATACTGGTCGTGAACCTAGTCGAAAGATTGTTACAATCTTTGAAGGTCCGTATGGTGAAAGGAAAACTAGAAATCCCTAAAGGAACTATGTAAGGGAAGCCAGGGATCCCACAATGGCAAGTTTCATAATCAACAACAGTCGACCCTCAACTAGGAGAGGGGTTCAACCTATTACTTTCACATAAGATGATACAATTGGCTTGCATTATCCACATTGTGAAGCCTTAGTGGTAAAGGTCCTTGTGGTACGAAATGGTCTTAAAAGAATGTTAGTGGATAATGGGAGTTTTGTCAATATCACATTTGGAGGAGCCTGACAAAATGGAAGTAAGCCATGAACTAAACCTTTTGAGCTTCCCTTGTACGGCTTCACTGGTGATATCATCATTCCAATGGAAAAAACCACTCTAGCAATAGAGATTGAGATGACACACTTGACTGTTCATCATTTTATGCAATTTTTGTTAGTAGGCAACCGCTCTGCCTACCATGGAGTACTAGAAAGACCAAAGTTAAAGGAACTATGGGTTGTTACGTCTATTCACCACTTGTTTATGAAGTTCCTTACTAAGAATGACATCCTCAGTATTAAAGGTGACCAAATAAGTGCAAGGGAATGCTATTTGAACTCCATCAGGAAGGCAGAACCTAGGGATGTCAGGCTAATTTTGATGGACATTAACATGAATGACGTCCCTGAACAAAGGGAAAACATCGAAATGGTAGATGTTTCTAAAAAAGAGGTTGTCTTTAAAGTAATAGCAGTCTCTGAAAAAGGGAAAGCTATTGAAGAAGTGGCTAAATTTGAAGAACTGGATCTACACTTTAGTAATTGCGAACCTCAAACAGCCCCAGTGGAAGAGTTGAGAGTTTTCTAGTAGATCCTTGGGATTTCCCAAAATCCTTACAGGTTGGAAAGGATCTGCAAACGGAGGTTAAGGAGAAACTGAACCACTTCTTGTACGAAAACTCGAATATCTTTGGTTGGAGACATGAGGACATCGTTGACATTTACCCAATAGTCAATTTCCATTACTTAAAGATTGATCCTAAAGCTACCCTTCATCGACTAGAAAAGGAGGGCTCTCAACCCAAAAAGGTATGAGGCCATGAAGATGAGGTGAAGAAGTTGATTGACAATCGTTTCACTTGAAAATCAACTTATCTAAGTTGGGTATCAAACCATGTCCTTGTTAAAAAAATATAATGGCAAGTGAAGGGTATGCGTAGATTTTTCAAATCTTAACCAAGCTTGACCTAAAGACAACTTTCACTTCAACGAATAGAACATGAACTAATTGAGCTTCATGGATGTTTATTCAGGCTATAATTAGATACCAATGAACCTAGTTGATGAAGAACACACGTCCTTCATCATGAACATAGGTATGTATTGTTATAAGGTGATATCCTTTAGGTTGAAAAATGTCAAAGCCACGTATTAGTCAAGTACACAGCTTCGGACAACACCTTTGATAAGCACCTTGAGCAATTCATGATATTTCTACTTTCAACTCTAATTATAATAGAAATATTTATATTTAGACTTGGGAGGGCTACTGTAGTATTGTAAAAATAACCACTCCAACAAAAAATTTATTTTTATAAAAAAAGTTCATACTTTACATGAATAATCATGCATAGACTTGTGGGACTATTGTTACGCCTCATCATCGAGGCTCCTAGTGGAGACCATGTCGTAGTTCATGTGGAAACATGAGTCAGATTTGACAAAGTCAACAAAGACCTAACTGGTTAAAATAAAGAAGTTAAAGAAGAAGTTGATGCCCTTTGTTCCGAAGCTCCTTTTGCCCAAAGCCCTCGCTCCATCCAAAGCTCCCTTTAGACTGAAACATTTGCTGTCTTTTGGCTAAAGCCCTCGCTCCATCCAAAGCTCCCTTTAGACTGAAACACTCTACAAGCAATCTTAAGGAGTGATTGATGTAACGTTTATAACAATGAATGCCATGATTGTCAACCTAAGGTATAGAATGGCTGACCTATTCTTAATGTATTAAATGTATAACAGACTGAGTAATGTGAGACTTCAACCTGGGAGATGAGGCCACATGATTCCTATCCAACGGCAACCACTTCGGCTAGAACTTTATAAATAAGCAACTCTTGTAACATTTGTTTCTAATGCAACTCTTTACCCTTGAAGCTACACCCGAGCTTCTCTCTTGCTCATTCCATATTTATTTGCTCGAGAGTTGTTTATGATTGTTTGTTTATATACAATCATCTTTGATCTTATTGTCGGTACTTGAACATTTTTGTCTCGCATCATAAAACATCTCCCATGACCATAAACACCACCATTCTCTATCCAGATCTTCGGTTAAAACGTGCTAGAATTTGCTTGCTTAGACGGGAGTGGGCCCAGCATTTGTGTCCAAGTAATCATACAAAATTTTTTTTAAAAATCAGATTTATATGACATTAGATATATCTTCGTATCCAAACCCACATACATTTCAACAATTTCAAATTTTCACAAATTACAAGCATACCTATATTTTATACTGCCTTTTGATGGAGGAGTCAATCTCGGGCGCGAAGGCGAAATAATGGGCCATGAATAGTAATCGTAAGCCGGGGCGATCAGGCGAAGGAAGGTTGTATTATATATGTTCACAAAAATATGTTTTGAATTTAAATAACCACAAGTGCACGGTTCGTTGACAAGTAATAAAGTGAAAATCCTAGAATTTTGAATATCGTTCCCATGAGGATCGATTTAACTTGATTTTTATTATCGTGATCTTAACCGAATCTATCAAATTTGAGATGAGTTTTTCAGATTCTATGATTAAACTAAGACTAACATGCAATTTAAACTAAAATTACGAACTAAATGAAAAATTGACGTTTCAATGCAAAAGATTTGAATGAAATTAATATATGAAAAAGCGTACTAGGATCCCGAATCACCAAGCAACGTTCACTTTTAATCCCTATTTTACAATTTGATAACACGATGAATTGGTTGAAGAATCAATATTTTTAACTTATCCAACAATCTCTTTCGAGTGGAATTGAACATATTCTAGCATACCATTTGACTATATTTCTATGACAAATACAATATACAAGAATGCATGACGTTTTGTAAACACTTAGAGATTCACGTAAAGCATAGCGATATATTTCTATCTCTATGAACCCTACGATGATTTATACCTCGTTGAGTTTATTTCCCTTCTTTCGAATGCATAAAATAAACTACCCAAACTTACACAATTATCGTGCACTATAATCATGGAGGTAAGAAAGTGTATATAAATCATTCAACATCCATCAAACATGTTTAAATATTAATTGCAAAATAGAAATTAAAAGATCACAATGCGAGGTTCATCGTTCACCTAGTACATAAAAAGTCTAGCCTAACATGATAGAAGAAAAGAAATCAGAAAATTTAGTAAAGAACGACATCACCAATTTTGATTCTTCGCGTCGTGATGTTATTCTTCTTGTTTGTGCCTTAAATTCTCTCTTAAACGCTTCAAAAGTCTCCTCCCAAGTCTACCTAGGGTTTGAGGACGGCTTAAGAGTTTATATAGTTTCCAAATGATTGGTTTCCATAAGAGTTGGAACGAAATAAGGAAACCAAAATTTTCACTCTCAGATTGAACTGATCACATGGAACAACCAAATTAGTCCACTATATTCCATGTAAATACCTGGGTGATCACACGTTATTTCTACCATGTGATCACATAAAAGAAGTATTCTCCATCTAGTGCATTTTGGTCCCCAAGTTTTGCTTTATCAAATTTTGGCCTTGTTTCCTCTTTCTTCATGCCATCATATTCACAATTTGTTATTTAGTGTAGTTTCATGCTCGATTCGCCATTTGGGTAAGCTTTCGAATAATTGTATTTTAGTCCCTGAATTTTCATTCTCTTCCCTTTTGGTCCTTTTTCGTACATTTTCGCACACTTTTCATTCCATCCATCAATGTGGTCCTACAAATGCAAATTATATCGAATTAAGCCGTATTTTAATATATCTCTCGAATTTTGTGGCAACACTCAATGCGGTGCCGACCTTGGCTTACGAGGAGATAAACCCCAAAACTGAGATGCATCAACCCCAGCCTTACCAGAAGCACCTGTAAAGGAAGCAAGGAAAGAGAAGGGGTGTCGAACCTAGAAATAGGGGCAAAGCACTCAACTATTGTTATTATCATCAATCTCATGGACACCGTACGGAGAATTGCTGGGACGTCATCAGGAACTCCCAGGGCCCGAACCAGGGAATGAGGGGACATCACCCCAAAAACACCCCGTACAGGCCAAACCAACAGCCTCGGCACGGCAGAAATGACCCTTCCAGAGGAAGGGAAAATGACAATGAAAAGCCCAGGGAGGGTCAGAGGCAAATTGGGTGGGGGCCTAGCCGTATAACCTAAGAACGGCTAGGAAGAATGGATGCAGAGGTAGGCGAAGCCCGGCCTTCAGGAGGTATTCGCTAATGGCGACACAATCCCTCATCGAATAGCAGGGTCGTTCATTTAGATAGGGGGATAGGAGCTCTATGTCATAGGGTATCCTATATTTTTACCTGAGGCTGGCAAGGTGGGTCGAATCGACACTTGAAGGGACTTTAGACGCCCCCCAAGATATGTCGTCGTCATCCCCGTCCTACCTCTAGAGATGGAAGAACCTCATCCAGCCTCAACAGCCCGTACGAGGTCAGCCGTGTTGGTAACTGAAAAACCCATTTTGCTCGCCAACTCGCTAATGTCTACCCCCCAGCAGGTTTTGAAGGATCCATAACACAGACCTTTGTAGAAATAAAAAATAGTAATAGGAGGATGGGGTGCAATACTTACTATCTTCCCAAGCCAAGTGGAAAAGGTAGGGCTACGGTCTCTGAAAGTTTGAAAAGAAAGGAAGCAAAGGGTTCGTGCCAAAAAAAAGAAAAGAAATGATTCTCCAAAAACCATACGCCTTTTTATAGGCAAGCAGGTTGACCCCTGGCCGTCGGATCTTAATCCCTGCCATCTGACCGTTCATCTTGAGGCTTCAATCCGAAACGCCCATGGCTTTGGCGCTTCGACTTCAACGGCCCAGATACACGGGTAGCATTCACGCGCCCATGTGCGACTGAATATCACAGACGGACAGACGTAACATCCATCATTACGCATTAAATGCGGCGGCTGTTGCGTGTTGTGGGAGACGTTCTGAAATAATTACTCTCTTGGGAACTGGCAACAGCATCAAATCATTGAGGCGCCATAATTTAAAGTGCCCCATCTTTTCCCAAGAACCATGAATTCTTCATAAACATCAACTCTGAGGTTGTTTGCCAGCACTAGGCATTTTGGACTGCCGCGGCAACGACGTCCTCCTGTGCAAATAGGAGGGGACTCTGCCACGAGGAACCTCCTCGGACGCATCTTGGACTTCCGAGGGAAGACCACATCGAATAACCTCGGCAAAAGCCCGAGCGACCATCTCTTAGGGACCACACGCAATCTGAAGTCCATGCATTACATAAATAATCATGCATAGACTTGGAGGGCTATTGTTACCACCATTACCATCTTCCCAAATTCTGAGGCCCTGCCAACTGTCACGTTGGCAGATGTGTAAGCAGTCAGCCCACGTGGACCAAATTAGCCAGGGGGTCGAGCAGAAGAGTTGATGAGGTCCTTTTGATTAATCTGGCCGAAGTTCTGAAGTTCCGAGGTAGAAGCTCCTTCCAATTACATGAGGACCTCGAACCAAAGTAGACCTGTCCCACTACGAGGCCGACGTTGTTCTCCATAATAGATTTAGAGATCTTTCGGACGTGATTGATTTAACACTTGCATTAAAGCTTGTCAGTATGATAGCCCACTGTGTTAGGTGGCTGACCCCTTATCCATGTATTAAATGTATGAGTAGACGGCGACATGAAGTCTCAGTTAGAAAGATGAGGCCACGTGGTTTTAATCCAACGACTACCACGTCTGTCGAACATAGTATAAATAGGTTCATATTGTAACTGAAAGGGGGACTTTTGGAGAGAGATATACAAAGAGAAGAAACAAGACACAATTAGCCACTGTATTTAACATACAAACACGTACACATTTCCCGTCTATCTCTCGAGATATTATAACATGAAAATTGTTTGGAACATTTTGAACTCATATTTCAACGATTATAGTTAACACAATCGTCCCCAGTTGTATTTGCCGGAGTCTGAACGTCTTTCGTCTCTCGCCAAAAAGTGCCTCCCGTGCTCAATTCCAACCGATTATCGTCGTCGATCCGGTAAAAGCGCGCCGGAATCGCTCTTGACGTGGCAAGAGTGGGCCCGACATCTGTTGAGCCATTTTTTGTGGTCAACAGTAATTATCCATACGTCACCTAAGGAATATTTGAAGGTGAAAGATCCAAATGTTAAATGCCTACATGAGTCATAGAATATTCGTTGTTGAAGAGATATCATCGTTAACAACATAAATTTTTATTTTGATTACCATAGTTGAAAGTGGATTACTTTTATCAATGGATGCAATCTTTGATAATTTTTCGTTGGTGAAAAGCTAGTTTTTAGTATTGTTCGCTAGCCTTGATGCATCAGAACAAGAAAGTATATCCAGCTCAACATTAGAGAAAGACAAAAGAGAAATTGAAGCACAAATAGAGTAATTGGAACCCTTCCCTACTTGCACTTGCGGCAACCGTATGGAGAAGATCTATCTCAAATTACAAAAAAAAGCTTCCAAGAGGAAAAATCCCTTAAAATTGAGACAGAAATTGCACAGTTCACTTTAAAAATATAATTCATTTTTGGAGGCCAACGACAGTTTTTGGATATGTGTGTCCAATAGAGTTACGTCAATGCTACAATGTTTGACATTTTGATTTGTCCAATTAATTTTGCTTATTTTTTTATTTAAACTATTATTGTATTTATACTAGTTAAGAGTACAATTAAGTGCATTCAATCGAAGGGCAATAAAATGATATGAGCGCTTGAGTACAAAAGCGCACATAGATACAACTTATGTTCAAATCTTGAATCGATATTCCTAGTCCAATGAACAAAGATTGCCATTTTGTTCTAATAAAATCCTAAGTCAAGTTACTCTACTGATTTGGGTATGCTGTTTATTTGGACCTTAGTGATTGTACTTCAGAAGTAATGAGTTTAGAACACTTGGTAATGTATTGGACATGACCAACATGTGGAGTTTAGTTTCCATGGCATGATCATGCGCAGAAATTGAACTCCATGTATATGTGTTATGGATTACCTATATGCGCAACTTGATAGTAATAGATATTCATGAACTTGATGTTCTTTGATAGGCAGTGAGTGATATTAATAGATCTAGTCAAATATCTTTGTACATTTGGAACTTAGAAGAATCAAAGTAATTAGCACGCATTTGGATTTAAAAGTATTTATCCTAGTCTATGGATAAATGAGTCCACTTTAATATTTTTTTCTAAGGATGCGTTTGATTGCGAGCAAAGAATTTTTATGAAAAGAAAATAAATTTCAAGCAATTCAATTGTTTAGAACTTATTTATATGAAAATTATTAATTAAATGTGTTTGATTTATTTATTTTTTAATTTAGAAAACATTATACTTGTCCATTTTTTTATTAGTGGGTAGATGTGAGAGAGAGAGAGAGAGAGAGAGAGAGAGAGTGAGTGAGTGTGTGTGTGTGTGAATTACATGAAAAATAAAAACTATATCTCCCTAATTTTTAATCGGACGTTCGCTTGAATATTTATTTTCTCAGATTTTTTCTTTCCTAATTGTTTTGAAAATGTAGGCTTTTTGAACGACGTTATTACTTAATTTTTCAAGGTAAGTGATACTTATATAAGTTTTAATTATTAAGTTGAAATTATTACCTTTTGAAAAATAATTTTTATGTAAGCGATTTTGTAAAGTAATTTTTAATCGAATTTTTAACCGTTCTGAATTCTGACGCACAACAGCTACTCGAGTTGTTCGGTTCAATATGCGGACGTTCGAATGTATCATCCGATTGGTCATAAATTTTGCCATTTTGACTGCTATAAATACATTTCATTTTACATGAAATACAACACTTTTGAGAGCATATATGTGAGATATTTTTGAGCAAAACTATATTGATTTATCTTTATCAAATCAATTTGCTTTGAAAAACTTTTGATTGAATTAACTTTTGAAAACCATTCTATTTATCTAAGTTTTTCTTACATAACACTTAAGCTTTATTTATTACTATTTATTAACGTGTTAACCTATTTCTCTCTCGATACTTAATTTAATCATATCATTTATTAAGACAAGTTTCAAATTATAAAATCAACTTTTTTTAAAATTTGTGAGCCGTGATAAGGTTCCGTAAAGCTCAACATTGTGTAAAGATCGGTGCTCCTTGTTTGTAAGTCATCGGAAGCGTTGTAAAGTGTTGGATTGCACTATAAATCAATCAACATAGTGAAAATGCCTTGCTTGTGCCGAAGATGTTAGTAATGAAGGATATACATCATCACTTTGGATCGAACCTCCACATTATATTATTTGCATCCTCTCTCCCTTTTACTTATCATGTTTATATTTGCGTTTATCATTTGAATTTACTAATTTGGTTTTTACATGCTTGAATCTTTATTAATTCTTCGAAAAAGTTATAATAACCAATTCACCATCCTCTTGATTAGTCATTTTTGGACTATCATAGACCCACTACAACAAAAACAGCCCATAAATCTTTTGCAACGTTTGGATGTTTGTTGCAAATTGAGGTGTTACCGTAGAGTATAAAGATACAACAACGTTTTTCAAATGTTGCCAAAGATAACGTTGCCATAGGTCATGTTCCAAAAAAAAAAAAAAAAAGCAATTTATGTAAATTGACCGGCAAAATTGAAAATACTCCTTTCGAATAAATTTTAAAATTGCACAAAAATTGATAATTTCATTACACATTTTTGAAGTCACACATTTGAACATTAAAATGTAATACATCACCATCTAAATAAAAAGGAGTTTCAAAATGAAATAAAATTTTGGACAAACAAAAGCAGATATGAAAATGCTACCCTAAGAACTTTACAACATTCCCACTACATTTAAAAGAACTTGCATTAGCCGCTTTTCACATACTTCGGCAAATCTGAAGACAAACTCGGAGCCTACTCAACCAACTCTATCAGTTAATACTTCTGCTAGCTTTGAGCCCGTTCAAATGCAGTCTTCCCATCTAAGCCATTTCTACATCTTATTATCATCCTCCATTCTTCCCAGCCAAATGAAACAGAATACAACATATAGCTAAGAAGTTACACGCTGTCCACCATATACCTGCACACTCTCATCATCTTCATCATGAACTTCAAATTTCGATCTCTCAGATTCTTCGCCACCTTCATCAGCAAAGCTCTCCTGCCAAAAAAATGCAAGATAATAAGGGATACCACCAATAAGAAGACCAAAAAGCAGTGTTGAATTGCAGACAATTGAAGAAGTAACTAACCAACTAATAGCTGATTACTTAGGATAGTCTGGCAAGGTTTTTATAAAAATGGTGTCATACACTTGCAACTCTTCTCCAACTAATACCTGGCAAGGCCAACTTTTTTCTCTTTTGCTCTACACTTGCAACTCATCTCCAACTCCAACACCCTACGAGAACAATAGAAAAATAATAAAGAAATATTTCATAATTGTAGTGTAGATTATCCACTGAACAGGGCATGACTCAAACTCAAAGCATGTTCTTCGGTATCTCCATATGCGTCCCAGCATCAATTAATTCCAAATACCTATGAAGGGGATATAGGTAGCCTTGAATCAAGCCCATCATAAGATTTGATTGAGATGCTGAGTCTATACTCGCACGAATCCTTCTCTTCCCTTCTCAAGCTCTCCATCTGCAAAATGTACAATGACAGCTTCCAAGTCCCAATTTTCCATGAACATTGCAACCACTTCGTAGTACATCAACCACAGCCACCTTCTTAAAATCAATTTCATTCATAGATTTCGATCTCTTTAATATGTTTGAATACTACAGCCAGTTCTGATAATCAATTATCAGGGAATGCAAAACATAGAAGGAATATTCTATAATGCAGTGCATTAGCTATTAGCTATTGAAATACTGAATTGGGCTGTACAACTCCGTGTATCTTTTCCCTTGCCATTGACTTTAGAACCCAATCTTCCTATTTCTCCGTCTTTACATACGTGTGTACATCAAATTCAAGAAGCCTAAATATCTAATATTATAACCTTCATATAACCAATTCATTTAAGAACTTAAAACGGTTAGAAAGAGGCATGTGTATTTATTTAAATCTTATCTTAAACTTGTTGCCACACACAGAGCACATAAGCAACCATAGTTCGAACCGAAAAACAATAAATAATGAACAGCTAGAAAAGCACAAACCTGGCCAAAATCAGCGAGCTTGAGAACGCCGTCAGCCGAGATCAGCAAATTGGAAGGCTTCAAATCCCTGTGAACGATTGAATTCCGGTGACAAGCATCGACCCCGCATAGAATCTACACCGTCCAGCGCTTAATCTCCCCAGGACTCAGCCCATTTTTCCACTCTTTCTTCGCAGCCTTTATCACGGCCCCCAAATCAGTGGGCAAAAACTCGAGGACGAGCACCATATTATCATCCTCGCTACAGAAGTATTCGTGCAAAACGATGACGTTGGGGGCAAAAACTCGAGGACGAGCACCGCATCATCAACCTCTTTAATTTCTAGGTTGATTTCAGTCGTATTACTGGATGATTTTGGGAGATGTTGGGTGGAAATTGTAGAAGATGTTAAGGGCAATCCGTTGGGATCAATGTCCGGCGGTTTTGGTGGCCGGACGGTGGCGAAAAATGGAAAATAGAAGTGGAAGCAAAAGGTAGAAAGAAACCGTGCGGGAGAGAAATGAGGGTGGCGTGAATGAGTTTAGGATTAGGGTTATTTTTGGTTCCCATAAATAATTTAATTTGGAATGTGATGGATTCATTTAAATGGGCACAATATTATTTGCAATGTTTGTCAAACGAAAGGTGACTTTTCGCAACGTTTCATAAACGTTGCTAAAGGTAAAATCTTTCACAACATTCAATAAACGTTGCTAAAGGTGTCTATTGCAACATTTTTCTAAAAAAAAAAACGTTGTCAAAACTCATTTATATTAATCAATGACAACATTCACTTACTAAAATATTACCAAAAGACCCATTTTGCTACATTTGTTGACAAATGTTGTCTTTTTAATGTTGCAAATGACTATTTTTGTTGTAGTGACCACTTAGTGAAATACTTGTAATTTGGATAAAAGGAAAGAGATACTCTTTTATGGTTGTTGCGGTCGTTAAATAAATTTTTTGGTGATTGAATACTCTTTATTAAGGCTTATTAAGATTCACATAGAGATATGATGGGTTGACTTAGCTGGGTAAGATTGATTTGAACTTGAGAGAGGTAAATCAATTAATTTAGATGAATTTGACCTAATAAACTTAATCAATTGTTATAAAATTTGGTGATTGAGATTAAGATGATAGCTATGATAAACATGTGAATTTTAATACTTAAATCATCTTTAAAAACTCACTTTTTTATTTTATTTTATTGATTTATAATATTTAGGATAAAAAATTAATTTATAATAAGATAAAAATTAAAAATACTTCTATTTGTTTTCAATCAAACTAGAGTTAGGAATACTTGAATGAACGATTAAATAGTAGTTCTCGTAAGAACGATAATTCAGACTCTTAAATTCACTTTATTACTTGACATGACATGTACACTTGTGAGATATAAAATCAACACTAGCGATTAAGTAGAATAACTATAATATGAATCTAAATTTCTAGCCAGATCCTAGATTTTTAGTCGATTTTCTTTTTTAATTCACTTTTTCTATTATTATTTTTCTTAAAGATTTATAGTGTTTATATATTTATACAAGATGGAGGAACACAAAACTCAAATGAACTTATTGTTGTGTCTAAGTTTAACTATACAAAATGATATACATCATAAAAACTTAATATTACTATTTACAATTTCATCCGAGAAGTTCATGAATCTTAGAGATCCATCCGATTTGATTTGTATATCTGACTCTGCCCATTGTAAAACATTTACCTTTAGACTTATTTTCTGCACAATTTAAACATTTCATTTTTGATTAACAAGGAATTCTAACAAAACTAATGACTAAAATTGGATCTGAACACATTGGATAGTTGATTAATGGAGGTGGAAGAAGTCCGTGAGAGGATTATACACATCTTGCTTAGCATTGACACCGAAAACAAAGTCTGCATGAGCATAATGCTCCCTGAATTGAACTACAAGTTTATCAGGATCATGGTCTTTGAGTTTCTCGAGCAAAGTTTGCACATCGTTAACATCAGAAAGCATATCCTTCCCTCCATAGCCAAGAAAAAGTGGAAGATCATTTGGAATGCTTGCCATATCGTACTTGGGCTGACCATAATATTTGTTGTTCTCGTCTGCGCTGCAATAATCATACATTGCTATGCTGCCTCCTCTTATCACTGTGCATAAACCACAAAATGAGTATTGCATACTGTATAGTATAATCAATAAATTTTTTAAATTTTCTTTTATCTGTTGGAAAATATGGGTAGTGGGTTGCCCATATGGGGTTACCCGACCCGCAAAAAAAAAAGGGTTAGAGAGGGTGGTTTGAACTTGAAATTAAAACCTACAACTCCCCGTAACCTTCCTTAACTTTCCACATAACCTCTAATCATGGTCTAAGACAAGAGAGGAAAAATGATGGCAAGAAAATGGTGCAAAATTTGTAAGTGGAAATGCACCAAAATTGGAAAGACCCTAAAATCACTATTTTGGCATGAAATATGACAATACTAAATACTTAGATTGTAGACAATAATTCACTTCCATTGTAATTGAGATTGAGACTATTGGAGTGCTAAAATATGTAGACTTCAGGTCATGATGTAGTAAGGTGATTAAACTACAAAAAGATCTTGAAATTCATCATTTAAAGTAAAAATTCTTGAACCAAATTGATGTTCAAGTATACTGTGATTTCTTTCACTTTCTTTGTACTTTCTGGTCAACTTTAGAACGATTCCGTGTAAGGACTTACTCTGGGCTAGATGGATCATGTTCTTTGTTGCAGTAGATTGTTCATGGTCTAGATATGACTTTGAAGTGTTGATGCAGCAATTAGGACCTATCCATATCAAATTGATAAGTCTATTAATGGCAAACAATACTCTTTTATGCTTCTAAATTGTACAAATATATCAAAACAATGCATAATACATACTTACCAATAAATATAGCCATCAAATTAGTACAATTGATGTTTGGTGTCTTGCAGATATCATCCACAAGTTTTGAAGTAGCCTCTCTATTGAACTTAAAATATGTGGCTCAGTGTTCAATTTATTTTACTAAGCTCTTGTTTGGTGAGCATTAAAATCAAAATTTTAGGAGATTTTGATAAAAGTTGTTGATCCCATGAATATGCGGTTAAAATTAATTATTGACATTGGTCTAGATTAACATCTAGATATTAATCCATACCAAATAGGGGGTAAACAGTATACAATTAATCCAAATTCCTAAGACAATCTTCTAGTTTGACAGAATAGGGTTACAAATTTTAATAACCATTGTACTATCAACATTTTTCTTCTCGACAATCACTGTACTTTTAGAATTAATCTAAATGTACATTTTGCTTTACATTATGGTTGACATTCCCCCTATGTAGCATAATTTGGGCAGTGAAAGGGTGTTGGAAAAATCAAAGGAGATGCTGATGCCATGTAGAAGAATGTCAACAAAAATATAAACATTGATGTACATATAGTATGATTGATACTTTTAATGCCTTTCACTCCGTCTCCTTCCATTTGAAAATTAACGATTCGATGATGTGGAATACAAAATTGTTTAATTTTTAAGTGATCTAGAGTGACGGATGAGAAATAACGTTAAAAGTACATTGAGTGCTGGGGGGAATCAACTTTGAAAGTGAGTCACTATTTGTTCTCAAAAATCTCGCAAACGTACGAGTTCGTTGTACAAGTAATAATTGTGATGAGTGAGTTATCGTCCCACAGGGAATAAGGCTCAATTTTAGAGTATTGGATATATTTAAATTTGCAAGTGTAACAAAAGATAGTTAGTTTGAATTTAACTACGTTCTAAAACTCCTGATCATCTGGTGCTATAGGAATCTGGTTGTATCCCGAATAACCATCCAGAAAGCAATAGTAAGCATGTCCAGCAAGTCTTTCCAACATCTGATCAATGAAAGGAAGGGAAAAGTGATCCTTCCTCGTTGCGCAGTTGAGTTTGCGATAGTCAATGCAAACTCTCCAACCTGTGACTGTGCGTGTAGGAATGAGTTCATTAT
>CAIGRB010165618.1:46267-59025 GCA_903798255.1 Fraxinus quadrangulata
AAAAAATGGATTTAAATCAAATGAGGGTGAGTGTATTGGATTTCCGACTCCACTAATCAATTCTTAGTTTCAATTCTCAACCAGTGATAATTAATTCAATTCATGTAATTGTGGCAATCGATAATTCCACTTTCATTTACTATTCTTTCCCAAGATATAATAAACCTATGATTGCCACGAGACGATCCTATTCCTAGTCCGAATTCATATGACAAGCAAGCATTGACGTTTAGGATTATCACACATGGCCGCACACGCCATAAATATTATTCCTAATATTTATTGTCCGTGTGTTCCATAAACAGTATTCTACCTACCGTGAGTTTTCCAACACTACGAATAAGCAACTAATTGTCATAATGGTGCGCAAATATTAAAAACAATAAATTCATATATGTTTATGAAATCACAATGAAAGAATTAAACTAAAAACACATGATATCGAATTAAATAGTTTCATCATCCATCGAATACAAGAGAATTTAGCCTAATATATTGTAGAAATTAAACACGTAGAAGTGGAACGACATCACCTATAAATTTGACGAATGCGATTAATTTCCCGAATCGCAACTGCCGTGGTCGTCTTTTCCTTTTTTTTCTGTTTGTATGTTGGTATATATTTTCAGAATTGAGCAGCCCACTATTCTCCTCCCAAAGCTGTTGGCAGTGAATATTTTCAATATAGTTCAGCCTCCAAATATAGATTCTTCCTCCTAGCTTTGTGTGTATATAATATAATAAGTCAATTGCAACCAAAGTGTATCTCTCTCCCTTCAACCTGCTGCCGCCGCCCAAATTTATGTGTACAATACCTTTAATTAAGCCCCCTAATCTCCCTTTAATTGTGTTTATAAATGGTAGAATATAGCACCACAAATTCTCAATTGTTCTTCCGCCGGCAGTCTACTATTTCCTCTCAATTTTCTGCTCGGCTTCTCCTATTTTGTTTCCAATTGTTTTCAGCCGACTGCCCTTCTCCTTCTCTTCCAGCTGCTGCCCTATATACGTGTATATATATAATATATATATTTTCAGCCCACTTCGCAGCCCTCCTTGGTCAGTCGGCCCAATATCAATTTCAGGCCCAATTATCCAGCAACTTCCGCATTTTGTATTCCAATTTTTAGAAGCCCAAATTGATGTCCAATTAATTCCAATGTCCAATTAAATTGATGCTTGCTTCCAAGTCCTCGATCTTTGGATTTTGCCATTTTTTTCCGCTATTTTGCATTCTTTTCTTCTTATCTTCATTAAACATAAAATTTTACATATTAAACGTAAAATACATAAATTAGGTAGAATTTTATTCAAAATACAATAAAATATCATAATTTAGAGCTCCAAATAAGTATAAAAACTATACTTATCAATATTCCAAAAATTTTAAAGTTTGGTGAATGCTCAGAAACAACGTTGAAATTATAGTGACTATGGGCATTTTTTATCCCAAAGATTACATTATACTTGTGTCTTATGAGTTAAGATTATAAATGATAAACTAGAAAAAAGGGATTTCTGAAGTACATCTCATCCTCCTAGAGAAAATTCTTTGAGCCCTAACCAGTATTGATGCTACCAAAAATTGCACTTGTTGGTTTTCGAGCTTGACGACTGAGATCGAGCACGAACGAGGTCTTCCGGTACCTAAAACGAAGGTGTCGATATGTGTCCTCATCGCCCCCTCGATACTTAAGTCAGAGAGAGAATATGAATAAGCCTGAGTGCTTGAAAAATATGTGTAAAAAAACGTACCTCAATAATGATCCACGACCCCGTATTTATAGAGATAGGTAGCGGTGGACTCCCAGTAGGACTCATCACCTTAGTTTTAGGAATTATTGTTAGGATAAGTGTTGGATTAAAAATAGAAGTCTTATTCCACATTACCTGCAGTACCTTCTAGGATAGACAACTAATAGACGTAGAATTCTTAAATAACGGTAATTGGATAGGGTTAGGATTCTTTCGGGATGAGGACTAGTATCGCTCAATCGCGGAGCACTTTGAGAATTTGGCCAAGGTAAAATGCTGAGCACATACCCCGAGGACCACTGATGTGATTTTGGAGGCATTCTGAAGGGTCTATCCTCGAGGTATCTCGATGACCATTTGTAGACATCAAACTCAAATGGCAGTGAGAGTGCTCGAGCATCGTTGTGTCCATGCTCGAGTTCATATGTGGACATATCAAGTATAAATCCTGTGTACACCAAATAAATTTTAAAAAATGCGAGATTGTAAGCCAATTATCTTAATAGAATTAAAAAAAACCAGGCAATTATTAAGGAAGGTATAGTTAAGTTACTTCAACTATAAATATATCTACACCACTTCTTGCAAGAAGGGATGGCATCTAGCCTAGCTAAGCAATGGGACTAAGCAAAGCAGCTAATCTTACCATGTTCGACACCTCTTTTTGTGCAAATGCACCTAATGCCATTAGAGTCCCCTAAGATCCAGGTAGCGTAGTTAATACTAACTAAAAGTGTCATAACTCATTTTTTTAAGTCAAAAGTCAAATGTTGACTTGTCAAAAGTCTTAGTCAAATAAGGACTTAAATGGAATAAATTAGTTTATTTGGGGTTATTTTACAAATTGACAATATTTGAAGGTTTAAGATGGATAAAAATTATTTTGGGGTTTACTTATATATTATTAGAAGTTAAATGGTTAGATTTTATATTCAATGGAAGTTAAAGACTAAATGTTATGTTAAATTGAAGAAGAGGGGCTTCTTTGCAATTGTTGGTATGAGTGGATTACAAGTGGAAATTATATTACCAATTACCCAATTTTTCATTTGATATATATACGCACACAGAGATAGAAACCGGCAGGGAGAGAAGATGAATTGAGAAAGAAAGAAAAAAGGAAGAAGGAAAAGAGAAGAAGAAATGAGATGGAAAATGATGGTTAAACACTTATTGAGGTAGGGTTCTTCAATTTCTCCTTTAATTTAGAGAGGTAAGTGTAAGAATGTTGAATTTTTTTTTTAGGGTTTATGGATAAATTGCTTATGTTTGAAGTTTAGTAAGAATGAAAGGCTATTGATAAGTATTTAAGGTATTAGACATTAAGAATAATGTAAATTGTAAGATAAATGTTGAAGTGGAAAAAGTATAAGGAATGGGTTTGTAAATTATTTCCTCATACTTTAAATTTATTGTGTTTATATGATGTATACGCTTCTCTCTTTTTTTTTTTGATAAAATATGATGTAAACGCTTGGTTTAGGAGATAATAGAGTGAATTTACGATTTTTTTTAGGTTTGAATTTGGTAATTTTAACTCATTTTCCTCTATTTTCGTACAAGGTGATACTATTGGTGCGACTTTTAAAATTATTCGCAGATAATGCTATTTTTGTCATTGGTTTAGGTACACTTTTAAATACCCAGAAACAGGTGCCAGATTTTAATACTCTAAAATTTTAGTGTTGTTTTCGTCAAATCATTGATTTTCAGATTTTAAAGGTTTCAATGAAGTTTTATGATAAATATTAAAATTTAGTTATTGGATTAAAATAGTGAATATATGGAGGCTGTATATATATAAAATAGTGAATTTATGAAGTATAGTGATTAATGGATTTGATCATGTGGATAAATAATTTAAGAGAGGAAAGTTGGGGAATTGGAGATGCAAGAGTAATTATAGAAGTTGAGGGGTTAAGTGGAGGATTTGTATTAATTTAATTGTCAGGTTTTAATTTGAGTAATTATATCTTTATTTTAGGCAGTGACATGAAAGCTTGAAAATGCTCATCAATACAACCAGATTGTGATCCCAAGATCTATGAGTGGAGAACTATTTTTCCAAAAAGAAGATTTTTAACTCATAAACTTATAATCATGTTTACTTAATATGAATGTTGAAATGATTCCAAATTTTTAAAGAAGTATATTAGTTACATGAAATGTCTTATTTTTGAGAAATTAGTAAATGAGCACGATTACTTTGAAACCATCAGAAAATACCCGATGTAGTTATCTTACTCTAGTGCGCTGAAGCACGATTACTTTGAAACCATCAGAAAATACCCGAAGTAGCTATCTTACTCTAGTGCGCTGATGGGCTACAGTCGTATGTAAAGGTAACTCTTATCCACTGAGGGGCTACGGACGTGTGTAAGGGTACCTATTATGCACTAAGGGGCTACAGTCATGTATAAGAATGATTATGTTATTTCCACTCTATGCACTGAGGGACTACGACCGTGTACATAAGTATTGACCAGACAGTTTATGTGCATATGACTTTATAGCTTTCAGATCATCAGCATATGATTACATGGGGTATATTTTAATGTGATTATCCAGTATATAGTGGATTGTTAGTTTTCAGATTACAGTGTAGCTTATTGATTTTAGATGATGGTTTTAGCTTACTGAATTCGACTAATGCACTTACTCATCTTGTTGTATCAATTATTATCATTTTTAGATATCACCTTGAGTCTAATTAATGATTTAGCACCAGCATTATGATTTCATGCGATGTTATGATATAGATTTCAAAAATAATGAGTACATCAAGATAAGTATAATATCAGTTTCTTTTTTTTATATAATAAATTTATATACATACATAAAGGACATTATAACCATTTTTTTAAACACTCCCCTCATTGGGATTATCATCTCATATATTTTCTTAATATTTTTCCTTATAGGAGACAGTTGACTGAGCAGTGGTGAAGGTCATTTTGATAGTTTTATAGACACTACCACTACCAATTGTAGGTTCTTTCGCTTAAAAACTGTGTAATCATCAAGCGAATCATTTGTATCATATTTGGGGATTTTTGTACTTAAATGTACTAATGATCATGATGGAATATTATAAACTAAACTGCGTCACTATTATCTTATTGAGAATCAGTTTTTTATTTTTTAAGAAGTAATCTTATTAAGAGACCCTCACTTATGGCAGATGAATACCGTGATACAAGTGAAGGGATAAATCATTTACATCTAATATTCGGTAGACTCCACAAGTCAGTCCTTAAAATTTTTCTAAGGCCAAGAGGAGCATTATCCCCTTCTTGGATGGTGAAAGAATTGCTAGTAGCCCCAATTTTTGCCAAGTAGTCTGCTGCTATATTTCTTTCCCTGTAGATATGTATTATCTTGGCCCAGGTGGTTTCAATCAAGGCGTAAATATCCTCCCATAAATCCCACAAATACCATAGAGTGCATCTTTCATCGTGTGCCCATTTTACCATCAGCATAGAATCTGATTCCACCACAAAATTCACCCATCCACGTTCCTTGGACATAGCCAATCCATCCCTAAGAGCACGGGATTCAGCCAAGGTGTTGGTTGCCACACCATAAAAGTGAGCAAAACCAGCAATCAATCTACCTCTACTGTCCCGAATCAGTCCGCCTCTCCCTGTAGCACCTGGATTCCCATTTGATCCCCCATCAACATTCAGTTTCATTGTACCACTTCCAGGTCTCTTCCAACTCACCAGCTAAGGAACAACCACAGAAATAGGGGCAATTAGGACACTTATTCTATCTAGAATTTCCTTGTCAGACACTTCTATTTTACGAAACTTCTTGAAGGAGCTCGCAATTGTGATCAACATCGCCTTAATCTGTCTAATAACACATCTCGGAGAGATATATGCCTCTTCCATTCGAGCTGTACATCTAGCTCTCCACAAGTACCAAGTGATAAGTAAAGGGATGATTCCACGTAACACCCCCACCTATGTATCTTGTGATGCTTTTGTCCACCATGATACCATTTTACCTTGCCAACAACTAGTCTCCGAGAACGGAATAATGCAAGCTCCTGTGAAATATCTCCACACCTCTTTACCTAAATCACCTGTGCTTAAGACATGATCTGCCGTTTCATATGATGGTTTCGTACAACAATTACATCTGGATGCCAAATTGACACCCAATGCTTGGATATTAATGTCAACAGGTAACTTAGATCTTAAAGCTCGCGAACTTACAAAAGAAATTTTCTTGGGCACCAATGGAGACCAAAGCCATTTTTCCACTCACATTTATCACCTCTAGCCCGAATGAGTTCCCAAGCTGATTTAGAAGTGATGACCATCATTGGTTGGCTGCCAGAGTAGAACATCTCTTCCAAGTCGAAGTTATCCCACCCTGTGTTCGATAGCAAGTCCTTAACTTGGTGTTTCTGGTCATTGTACTGATATCTTCTAACAAAGAACCTGACCCTAACCAGTTGTCAAACCAGAAACTAGCTTCTCCATTGCGTATAACCATTTTTTCATGTTTTAAAACCAATGGAGCAACGTGCAACAGGGACTTCCAAAATCTAGAGCCATGGATACTATGTAGGACAGTAGCAAGGTGATTATCTGCCAGATATTTTCTTCTGAAGAAATCTGCCCATAGGCTACTCTCTTTTAATAATTTCCAGAAAATTTCAATAAATGAGATGTTTGCACTTCCATGAGGTTTTGGAATCCTAGACCCCCTTCTTTGACCGGTAGACAAATATTCTTCCATGCAATCCATTTTCTTTTGCAGCTCCCAGGCGATGAGCCCCAAAGAAAATCTGAGAACATTCTATTTAGTTTCTTAAAAGTCCTTTTAGGAACTTTCAAGACAGATATGATGTGGATGGGCACGCTATTGACAACATGTTTGATGAATGTAATTTTGCCTCCAAAGGATAACACTTTACCTTTCCATCCGGCCAATTTTTTTTGAATCTTTGCTAACATCAGTTCTAGCATATCCATAGTAAGTCTTCCGATGTGAAGAGGCACTCCTAAGTAGGTGCATAGCCACGAGCCCTCTCCGAAGCTTGATAGTTCCAACAAACCATTCTTTCTTGTTTGCCTAATGCGCTTGGAGAAAAATATCATAGATTTGGCCGAACTCACCAGCTGTCCTGAAATATTTTCATATGTATTCAGTACTTGCAATAAATTTCGACCCGATCTCTTGTCACCATTGGAGAAAAGTAATATGTCATCTGCATATAAAAGATGCGAGACCATTACTCCTCCGCCCATGTTATAAGGTTTTATCTTTCCCAAATCATAAGCGAGCTTAAGTAATCGAGAGATGACCTCCTTTGTTATGATAAACAAATAAGGGAATAGAGGATCCCCTTATCGTAGACCACGAGATGCTTGAAAGAAACCTTTCACCGACCCATTCAGAATAACTGAAAACCATGGGAAGGAAATACAATTAAAAATCAAGTTTCTCCATTGTTGGGAGAATCCAAACCGCTTCAACACCTCCAACAAGAAACCCCAATTCACTCTGTCATATGCCTTTGTCGTATCAAGTTTTAGAATAATGTTTCTACTCCTCACTTTTTTATTTAATGATGACACCATTTCTTGTGCCACAGCTACATTCTCAAAAATACTTCTCCCAGGTATAAAAGCACTTTGGTCGAGTGATTGATATTATGATGTTGGTATATTGGTGTTTGGGAAAGTTTTTATGGTTATAGGATTGAGAATAGTTCCATTTTTTAAAAGGAGACTCTGTCAAAATTTTTATAAAGATGTGTCATTGTCAAAGCAGGTCAATGTTGCATTGGTGGTATGTTCGACATTCAGCTGGTATCTACGATCGATGCACGACATGTGTCGGGTCCATTAGGATGATTCGGGACGGGTCGTGACAAAAAGCCTGTTTAGACAATGAACTTGTGTGTGGGATCTCCTATTTTGATCTTCAAATTTAATCTTCTTACGAAATTAGTATTGAACATTCAATTTGTTACCAAGTCGGTCACTATACTAAATATCGCTTTGAAAACTAACGGAACTTGCACGTGGCAGAAGAAAATCCTACTTGGAATAAATGTGGAAGTAGAACTCGTACGTAGCGGACGAAACATGGGTTTTAGGATTGTGGTTCCCTAAAATTTGAATTTAATTCAATGCATTAAAAAACTTGTTATTTTTTGTTGTAAATTGTTAAGTAGGTCCGACTTTTAGTAGCAATTTATTCCATTTGGCGGTCTATACCAATTTGAAGTAAGAAATTATCCTAAAATTTCTATGTTCTCCGTGTAAGTTCAATTGTTTCAAAGTAAATTTTGCTGCACTTATACTATGGTTGACAGCTTCGTTTACACTTTTTGACATGACACGCAATTTTACTATTGATTATAACAACACTTATTTAAATTAATGATTTCGATTTTGATACCTGAAATGGTGTCAAACTAGGTGTACAATTAGCTTAATTCTTTCAAAGATAGATTTTGAGTATACTGAGTAATAAGATAAGTATTAGACCAAATAAAGTTGCACCAACAAGAAAGAGCATGATTAGTATAGGAGATTAAGTCTATTCAATCCCCATTTTTTAGAGCTCATTTTTCCTTAAATTCATTTTCAACCACACATTTTATGAAATCAATAACTTTCATCAACTTTTCAACTACACATTTAATTAATTTTTATTAAAAAATTTTGTACATCAATTCTTGTTAGCAAAACGCTAGACGTCAATACAATATACTACAAGTGATGTATTGAGATGGTGTCAAAAATGTAATGGGGAACAATATAATGGAGAAGATAAAAGTGTAGTACTAGTAATTAAAAAAAAAAAAAAGAAAGCAAAATAATTCCATTAAGTAAAATTGCATGGTTATGTAAATAAATTAGTATTACCAAGGAATGGCCAAAATAATGCAGTTTCAGTCCAGTTTGATCGTAAACATATTGGGAAGTTGCAGGAAGATCATAAGCAACCAATTCATCCCACGACCAATTCTAGTAAGCCTACAGTTTATGAGCGCAAGCCAAAAATAATATTTATCTACTAAATAATTTTTAATTTAATTGAAGTTGTCGACCAATTAGAATTACCGGATCATTCGGACTAAGTGATGTATGTCCTTGGCTCTGGTTTGTCCCTTGAGTATTGCCGAGCCAAACATCATAGCCATTATCGGCCAAAATGAACGCTAAAGATTCTGTTGGAGAATTCAGTAGCCATGTCGTAGCATCCTGTCCCATATAAACTAATACTCGTCAATTAATGCACTCGTAGGATGTGTTTGATACGTAACTTTAGTATTGAATTACTTAATTGAGTAAGCATTAATGCTAAAGATAAAAGCATATTATGTTAAAATGATGGCAACCATCATGAGTCCATGTTGGAGGAGGACGGGTGGTTTAATTCCTTTCTTAGTGGCGGACTTTCCCTTTGGCATTCTTTGCATGCTAAGAATATAACCATCTTTTGTTGTCACCTGAAAATATTAAATCGAATTAGTCATCAATATAATTATTGAGTCTATGTTTACATGTAGGGTTATCAAAATGCGTGCTTGTTTGGACCGACTTAGGCACTTCTAGAATAAATTTGAGTCCGTTTTGAAAATAGGAAGAAATTTCAGATCTAATTCGGATATTAAAAGGTTTGCCATATATAACACAAAATTTCTCCTAAAAAAGTAAAATAAAAAGCGGTTTCTTTTATAAAAAGGATTAAGAAAATAGGACTCGAAGGTAGGTTTGAACCGATTTATCTTAAAATATGATATGGGTCTAACCCACACAATCTTCCAAATTTGAGGACTGAAGCAGCCCGTGGGCAGGCCGGTCCTGCCCGTGTTTTTTCCTTTCTTTTTATTTTTCTGAAATTTAATATCATTTAAAATTAAGTTGTAATTAAATGAAAATGAATATTCTCGTAGATGCATTACACCTTGAAACTATTTGTGTAATATGAAAACAATTTAGAAGTAAAACGCACTAGTAATAGTAGATATCAAATACTTCTAAGTTTACTTTTACTTTAAAAAATCAAGAAAACTGATCTAATCTACAAGCACGATTTGTTTGGGCTCGATTCTTACAAATTGGGTAGTCTCAAGCCTGAGTGGTCCGGCCCTTTTATATAATGAGGATTTATATGCAAAAGATCATAAAAATTGTTTAAAATACGTAATTTATGCTCTTCGCAAGTATAACCTTGTGTCTTGATTTTTGACTTGCAAATACCATCTACAACACTACGTTTGCTAGAGTAGCGGGCAATTTTGTTCTTGCTCCATCTCCCATGACTACGAAAATTAGTAACAAAACCAGCAATTTTATTGTGTTTCCCATTTGGATGTATAAACACCTTTCTTTTTTAACTATGCAAAAGATTTTATGTGCCGGTAATTTATAGCATGCGAAATCTATGTACACGGCCCCAAATTTCGATTAATTTATATTTAATTAATTTTCAATTAATACAGTGAGACATCATTGCTGCTACGATTCTCTAATTCATCAAATGTGAAATCAGACTACTGATTTGGGCAATTAGGCCAATATTTTGGATGTGTTAACAAAATTGTGTTGAGAGTAGGGGCCAAATGAGAATCAATGTTCCACAATAAGTCACAAGAAGCATATAAACAACATTAATCAAACCACAAATATAATATTCGTAAGAATGGAAACAAATCCGGAGTATAATAGTCTAGAAATGGCTGGGTTGACTAGTTTATTTAATTCATTTTTAATATATTTTAATCAATTATTGAATTTGATACTGCCAAAAACTGTGGCGACCCGAGCATTCACACCCTAGCAAGAATATTACGCATTCTATCATATCTTATCCAAGGTCCTCGGGGCGTGACACCTCGAGTTGGAGTCACCTCCGAGACTTCAACGGTATTCTCTATGTCGTAAAACTAACCACCGGATTGAGATGTTGAAGTTATATGGCAAATAATAAAGTATTAGATCAAATAAAAGAATAATAAAGACAAGAAATATGAAAGAGGAATCAAGAGATTTTATTGACTCAAAAATAACGGAGAAGAGAGAAAATTACAATGGATCCTATAATTCTAGTAATCTATTTTCTCACACTATAAAATTATATAGAAGAGCCAAATATTTATAGGGAACATGTAGGGGATGTCCAAACCCTCCTAGTAAAGTTGTTGATAAAATATGATGCCAAAAAATCGAGTCCAAAATGAAAAATGAGAGAAAAATGTGAAAAATCGGAACAAGCAAGGTGGGTGATTCAGTGCCACATCCAGGTGCTTCGGCGCTTAAATTTTTTTTAAAAATTATTTTCTCTATCCCAAAATCTTCTTCAAGTCCAATACCAAATTTTCAACTCCCGATGTGCTTCCAAAATAGAACTTCAACTTGACATATGAATCCAATAAAATTCCAAATTGAATTCTGTTGACGTGCATTTCAATTAGAATTCTTTAATATTTCAAACAAGGAATTTGTATCATACCCAAATTCTAACAATATCCACATTGACACAAATTCCACCAAGAAATGAACTAACTTCTTCAACAATAACCAAAAATTTAATTTCTCCAACAAAACACAATAAATACTCTACATTTTCCAATGAATCCAAGCACTACTCTTGTAAAATTATCTCAAATTCCCAAAAAAATCATATTGATTTTAAAATTCACAAAACTTGGCTGTAACACACCCTCAAAGCAGAATCAAACCCAAAAAGCAAAATCAAACCCTCAAAGCCCTTGCTAGATTGTACACCTTCTACTACGCTGGGAAAAGGAAACTGTACAAGGCATTTTTCACTCGTTTACGGGACCAATGTAAAGGATAGGATTGTTGCACTTTCTTCCTTGAATGAAGAATTGACATTTGTGGATGGTTGTTCATTTGGGATTCTTCTATCTATATTTAGAACTACTGGATTAACTACTCCGACTTTTAGCCCTTGGAACTAGTGGAACCCTGAATTCACTCGCCCGTTCAAACTATTCTCCCATCTAAAACCTTTGAATCAGTGAATCCGAGGACAGAGACCTAGCCACTGCTTTATTTAAACAGCTACGATAAGGTCTAAGACTGTCTCTTCTTTTCCACATCCTCATTCCTCCTTCTTTTCAGATACTTAAGTTTCTAATGCTACAGAACCAGCTTTCCCAATCAATTCAAATTAATGTGTAGGAACCTGCCCTCATCTAACTAAATGTCTAACCTTTCTCAACCTAGATGAATGTGAAGTTCGACAATCCTTTTGAGGGACGGGAGTTTACTGACTGACAAGAAACTAACAGAAAAGGAAAAATAAGAGTGAAACCATTCGACAGAGTTGGAAAGGACTTCGCTAATCATAATAAGGTCCTTCGAGCCTTTGTTTAGGGACTCAAATGATGAGATCGCTGATGCCGACCACCCTCCGTGTCTTTGTCAGTTAAGTAAATCACCCCGATGCTAAATGATCTGCAGTATTCAATGTGAGCCCAACCACTCCACATGTTCAGTAGGAGAAAGGAAAATGCTCAATCCATGGAGTCCGTCATCAGATCTCCCCATTGGCAAATAGAGTTAAAAAATCAATTAGCCCAGGATTTTTTATTTTGATCTTCAACTACTTCTGAGGGGGTTTCATGCTACGATATGAGTAAAATAAATAGGGGTATAGTCCGGGTAAAGCAGTAAAGCAAATCATATTTTTACGTATACCTTTTATTGGAAACCTACAAAGTCATAATCCTGACTGGGGGAGCAGACCTTTTTGAGATTCATTCTTGCATTCCAATGTAACTCTCCTTTCTATCTATCACTGGGTCTCCACTACTTGACTTGCGACTTTAGCTAGCAGACTGAGCTTTAGCTTGAGTGAGAACAAAGGTAGACATCTCTTTTTTGGACTGAACTGCTAGAGCTGGAGCTTTGGACTCGACGATGTATTGGGTGCTTGCCCTATTGAGCGTCTCTTCCATTCTCTCTTCACCAGATAGATAGACAAATAGGCAATCAGATAGATGG